>JBAKBP010031411.1:0-24471 GCA_037953745.1 Lithodes maja | reverse complement strand
GTGCCGGTTAGTAATTAGTGAAGAGGATGCTAGACTTTTTGTGAGTAAGCAGTACCATGTGGCGGAGGGGAGGCTGACTGGGGTGGATATTTATGGCTTGCACCTGATAGCCAAGGTTTTGGGCAGATCCAATGTAGTAGGGATGTCCAAGGGGGAGCTGATTTCCTGGGTGTTGCGTGGGCGACATGGGGTTTCGGAGGAGAGGGCGTTTGGGGGGGTTCCTCCCCAGATCCCCTCTCACTCGACTCCCCACAGTGCCGTCCACTCAGTTGCCGGAGGTTAGCACTCTCCCACAGAGGGATGAGAATTGGAAGATTGGAGTGCCCTCGGGCGGTGCGTATGGTGGTTCCCCAGTTCTTGCCCCCCCTCCTTCAGTAGTGGCAGCTCCCTCTTCCTGCCTGTCTCCAGATATGATATTTAAACTTGAGATGGCTAAGATTGAGACGAAGAAGCATGAGATTGAGTCTAGGAGGCATGAGAAGGAGATTGAGGCTGAGATTAGGAGGCACGAGGATGAGACCAGGAGGCACGAGGATGAGACCAGGAGGCACGAGGCTGAGCTTAGGTACGACTCAGAGAAATATTGTGCTCAAATAGATTTAGATAAGACTCGTGCAGAGTCGACAGGGATTCGGATGGGCCGTGAGGGCCAAGTAAGAGAACAGTCCTTGTCCCACTTAGTCAAGTTGGTGCCGGCATTTAGTGAAACTGAAGTCACAGAATTTTTTAATCGTTTTGAGAAGAAGTGTAGGGAGCATAATTGGCCTGAAGAGAAGTGGGCAGCTCTGGTCTCCTCAAGACTTACGGGTAAGGGTCTGAAGGCTTATGATGCACTGCCTTTAGAGTCTTGCATTGACTACCCAGAATTGAAGAGAGCTGTCCTACGGGCATACGAGTTGCAACCAGAAACATATCGATTGAAGTTTCGGGGTGTTACAAAGACTAGGGAGGCGACCTTTCTTGAACATGCCCGGGACTTAAAAGATGCACTTACAAACTGGACACGTTCTGAGAAAGCTGAGACGGCCGAACAGTTGACTGAGCTGTTTCTGCTCGAGCAGTTTTATAAGTGTACAGGTGCAGAAATGACTTTAACTATTAAAGAAAAGAATCCAAAAACTCTACAGGAGGCAGCTGAGATGGCTGACCTCCGGCTATCATTAATTCGTGGGTGCGGGTCTGCCCAGCGTAGTGAGGCAGGTAACAAGGGGCGTGACGCCCCACCCCCCCGAGTTAGTAATATATCTTGTGCAAACAAGTACAAGAGTTACGATACCAAGACTGACCACAAGACTAGCACCGTCCCATTTAAGAAGGGGCCGGGCCCTTCCCAGTACCAAGGGAAGCCCAAAGGGAGTTAGAGTGTTATCAATGTCATAAAAAGGGGCGCTTTGCAAGAGTCTGTCCTAGCAAACCACCTACAGCAGCTGTGTCTTTGGCCTGCAACATTGGTGTGTCTCTGAAGTCTTCTGAGTTTGCCCGGGGCAGTTCGTCAGAGGCTGAGGCACAGCCAGTGCAGAAGCACCTGGGAGGCTCGAACCCTGCTCAGGATGTTTTTTGCGACCATAGAGGACGGGGTTGCGTGATGTGGGCGGGGCGCAAGCATGGAGTAGAGGTCTTGCGTGATACAGGTGCTTCCCAGACTTTGATGAAAAACTTGACTGGCTACCCTATAAATGCGGCTCGGGTGGTAGTGGTGCAGGGTATTAATGCAACTCGGTCATACCCGCTGGTGCGGTTGGAGTTGGAGGTGGATGGTGTGGCACGTGAATTGGATGTTGGGATTGTGGAGAAACTGCCAGTGGAGGGCGTCGACCTTCTTCTCGGCAACGACTTTGCAAGGCCCGCTTCTGAGGTTCTACCCTTAGTCGTTGCCGAGAGGCCGGCCGACGTGAGTAGGGAAGAGCGAGAGTGGGTCGAGCGGTGCCAGGCACAACCCATGGCGTGTGCTGTCACCCGAGCTCGGGCAGCTAAAGTGTCACAGCCTAGTCCTCCGTCTTCAGACCAGCAGAGGAACGATCAACAGGAGGAGGCTAAAGCTGGAGTTGGTTTTAAGAGTTTTGACTCGGCGGCTCTCCTGGGTGATTCAGTATTAGCACCATTACTTAGTTCTGGAGTAGCCCCTGGGCCTGTCATCGAGAGTGACGAGGCTGGGCATGACGAGTCTCCACGACAGCAACGTTATGAACATCGAGAGAGACAGAGGGAGCAGCCCAGTATCGGGGAGGGTCATGCATTGCTCCGGGAGCAGTTAGATCGCTTGGCACCCTCAGATATACGTCGGTTGCAGCTGGAGGACCCTGAGCTCCAAACGTGTGCTAATGGAGCTGTGGAGCTCGACGAGGACGGTGATGCACAGCCGGGAGATTTTTTTTATTTAGATGGCATCCTCTATCGGCGTTTTCAAGACCCTAACCGTAGCTGGAAAAAGGGGTCCGGAGTAGTGGACCAGTTGGTGGTGCCGCGGGAGTGCAGGGATAGCCTACTGAGTTTGGCGCATGACACACCGCTGGCAGGACATTTGGGGGTAAGAAAAACGGTGGCGGCTTTGGGGAAGTTGTTTTGGTGGCCGGGGATGAAGTCTCATGTGCAGTCATGGATAAACTCATGTGATATTTGTCAACGGGTCGGGAAACCAAACCAAGTTATTCCTAAAGCTCCGTTGCACCCTATTCCTGTAATTGGGCCACCTTTTAGTAAGATTGTTGTTGACATGGTTGGTCCACTCCCTCCCACAAAGGCTGGTAATAAATTTTTGTTAACCATCATGGATGTTGCCACTAGATACCCCGATGCATACCCCATGAAAAACGGCATGGCTAAGACGGTAGTCAGTAACTTGTTGTGGTACTTTTCAAGGTACGGGTACCCGGAGGAGATTCAGTCTGACCAGGGGTCCAATTTCACCTCCAATCTCTTTAAGCAAACAATGCAACAGCATGGGATACGGGCGGTGGTATCGTCAGCGTATCACCCTGAGAGCCAAGGGGTGCTTGAGCGGTGGCATGCCACCCTTAAAAGCATGCTCAGGTGTTATTGTGCTGACAACGGAAGAGATTGGGATCTTGGATTGCCGTATGTACTGTTTGCTGCTCGGGAAGTGCCTGGTGAGAGCCTGGGATTTAGTCCAAACGAGCTGATTTTTGGACACCGCGTCAGGGGCCCCCTTAATATGCTGCGGGAAATTTGGGAAGGAACTGTGCAGCCTTGTTCCTTGTTAAAGTATGTGTTTGAAAGCCGTGAGCGCATGCTTAAGAGTCTGGAGATGGCAGGTCGGAATTTAACAGGATCACAAGCTTTAATGAAGGACAGGTATGATCGCAAAGTGAAGCTCCGGGAGTTCATTGTAGGACAAGAGGTATTAATTTTGTTGCCTTTGGTTGGTAACCCCTTGTCTGCGAAGTATACTGGACCCTATAAAATTGTGGAGAAAATTTCGGACCTAGATTACCTTGTTGCCACTCCAGACCGGAGGAAAAAGAACCAGTTATGTCACGTGAACCTGATAAAAGAGTATGTGAGGCGCCCCTCTGAGCCTCTCACTGTCCCTGTGTTGGCTTGTTGCGGCCGTGGTGGAGAAGGAGAGGGGGACAGTCAAGCTTCAGAGGAGGATAGCTGGGATCACCATGTTTCAGCGGATCAGTGGGCGGGGAACTCGAGCCTAAGGGCTGACGAGGCTATAGCTCATTTGCCTGAGCCGCAGTTTGAAGCTATCCGTCAGTTGCTCGGTTCATACCCCACTGTATTTGCTGAACACCCAGGCCTCACTACTCAGGCTATGCATGATGTTGACGTGGGGGACCATCTACCCTTTAAGTCAATCCCGTACCGTGTGCCCCCCATAAAACTACCCGCTCTGAGGGATGAGTTGGAGTATATGCTCGGTAGAGGGTTGATAGAGAAAGGCACCGTTAAATGGACTTCCCCCGTAACACTGCAGCCTAAGCCAGATGGCAAGGTACGCTTCTGTATTGATTTCCGTAGGCTAAACGGTTTGACTCCAACTAACCCATATCCTCTTCCTCGGGTTGATGATAGTGTTGATAAAATTGGTAATGCTCGGTTTTTGTCTAAAGTAGATTTAGTAAAAGGTTACTGGCAAGTACCTTTGTCCGAGCGTGCTAAAGAGGTATGTGGTTTTGTGGTGGACGGGAGTACTTACCGGTGTAATGTTATGCCCTACGGACTTAAGAATGCACCAGCAACGTTTCAGAACCTGATGAATGAAATTGTCAAGGACATTCCAAATTGCACCGTATACTTGGACGATGTAATCATTTATGATGACGACTTTGAGAGCCATTGTGAGCACCTGGAGACCTTGTTCCGGAAACTTAGTGAAGCAGGTCTGGTAGTAAATTTGGCAAAGTGTGACTTCGTAAAAGCCACTGTGCAGTACCTTGGGTTTGTAGTGGGAAGGGGACAGGTGTGCCCTCCTCAGAACAAGGTACAGGCTATCAATAAATTTCCGCACCCAACCACCAAGAAGCAGATTATGAGATTCTTGGGTATGATAGGCTACTACAGACGCTTTATAAAAGGTTACTCCACGGTGTTGGCACCTCTCACAGATTTGTTATCTAAAGACAAAAAGTTTTTGTGGGCGCCTGAGTGTGAAAAGGTTTTTAATTTGGTGAAGCATTTGCTGTGTACTCACCCGATACTCAGGGCCCCAGACTTTAACAGGCCTTTTCAGCTGGCAACAGATGCTAGTGGTGTAGGGGCTGGTGCCGTCTTGCTACAGACAGACAATGAAGGTGTGGAACACCCAGTAAGTTTCTTTTCTAAGAAGTTCAATGCTGCACAAAAGAACTATTCTACAATAGAAAAGGAATTACTGGCGATTGTGCTGTCGCTCAGGCACTTCGAGGTGTATGTTCCAGCCTATGGCCCAGTCGTGGTTATCTACACTGATCATCACCCTTTGAGATTCCTAAATCAATTTCACAATCGCAATATGAGACTGACCAGGTGGTCTTTGATGTTGCAGGAGTATAACCTGGACATCCGTCATATTGCGGGATGTGACAATGTGATCGCGGATTGTTTATCGAGGGTAGATGATCAGTCGTAGGCTATCACAGGTGTATGATCCCGGAGAGATTGACACACGGGTAGCCTCCTGCTTTAGTTTGAGTAGTATTTTGCGCTTGGTGCTTGTTGGCTCGCGGTTGTAGCCCAGCGTATTGGGTCGTAAAGCAGGAGTTGAGCGTTTGGTATAGAAGAAAAAATAGGCTGCCCTTATAGTGCAGCCGGAAAAAACATATTAAAATATAAAAATCATAAAAAAACTCTTTCTTTTGTTATAGATAATTGTATAAGTTTGTCATAGCCTATAGAGTTTGAGTAGTCCACGAACTATCAAACGGCTGAGCTGCTGTAAGCTCGCTCTGGGAGCATGATATTCGAATCCACGGACTGCCACATGTGTTTGTAAATTTCATTAATCGATTTTAGGAGTATAGTTGGTTGTTGGAAGGAACATAATAATTATGTCTTTTGCTATTATTGGGAGGAGTTATGAAATGTGATTTTTTTTTTTATAAGATGTGTTTTAGTGATAAACTCAGCGTTGTTTTAGTGCCATGCGGTCGCTGGGTGTGAGGGGTTTGATGAGGTTCTGCGTGTCAGATTTTAGCTCAGGGTTGAGCAAGTAAAATCTTGGGGGAGGTGTGACGCATGCCGAGTATGAGCATGCTGTACAGAACGCTCAGTCAGACCCCACTCTCGCTAGGATCGTCAGGGCAGGAACTTTGGCTGTAGTCCGTGTAGAGTTTCCTAACTCAGTTTATGTGAGCCGTTGTACTATAAGTATTATAATTATGTATTTTGTTTTCTTCTAAGTCAACGAGTTCTATTTTATATCATTACATATAAGTATTGTGTGTTGGACTTATATATAATGAGGAGAAGAGAGAGAGTTATGTAACGACGGCCAGTGAGCGCGCCACGAGGTAGGTAGGCCTCCCTCCCTCCTCCCTCCTCCCTCCTCAAGCGCGTGGGAAATCCTTTGTCGATCCCAGATTGAGAGAGAATATGACGTAATGATTGTCAGTGGGCGGTCCTTAGTAGTTTGCGATATGCCGCTAGAGGGCCGAGTATAAAAAGGAGAGGTCCTCGCCACAATTCTTTAGAACTCATCAGGCAGAGCGACTTCTCATATCCCTTGCAACTATCCATATTCTTCCGACTGATGTGAACTTTCTCTACTCTCTGAACAGCCTATCTTCTTCTCTTCTCGTCCCTTTTTAACCCATGATCCCTTTGGTGCAGATTTAGTCAGCCAAAGTATTATCGCTTGAGTTCTCACGAGATATATGCCTGTTAGATAGCCTATTTTGGAAGGGATAACTAGAATAGGATTGATTGATGTTTGTTGCACTCGTATATGCATTTCCCTGTGTACGATTATCCATGTTCCTGTTTTCTGCTGGTTTAGGTAATGCTAGACTGGGATAAGGTTTCGGGAGTTGTGATTTCCTATGAGTACTAGGTTTTGGTTGAACCGGTACAATTGCAACGGAGACGTGGGAAGCCTAGGTGGTCTTTCTGACTGTGTACCTTGAGAGTTTAGCACTGTGTTGCGAGTGAGGGCTTTTGCCTCTGCCACCCAACACTGTGCTATCTCGTTTGCTTGACTTTGAGAGGATCGCCAGGAGAGAACCAGATACTAGCGATCTGGATCTCTCAAGAGAGCATCCCGTCAATTAACGTAATTTGGCCGCACAGTCTTAAGGACCTCGCTAGGCTACGAGCCGCTTGCTCAGCCATTGTTTCCTAACCTTAGATATCCCAGCTAGACTTTGCTCGACCAGCAGATACAGCATAGTATTGAAGCTTCTCCTTATGTATGTTATTGTTTATGCACTATTGATTTCATGTGTGGCACGCTTAGCTACTTTAGAGATTAGTGGCCCACGAGCACAATCCTAGTAGGCTATTGTCAGTGCATTGTCGGAGTACTTCTTCTTAATGTTTGCCATTTACTATTGTCTATTCTTATAATTCTTCTTATGTCAATTTAAAGCCTTTAATATTAGTTAATTGCCAGTGTGTTACTTATTGAATTGCTGTTCAAAATCCGATACTTACTTCTTACGAGTATTCGAGAAGCATCTAACTTTATCAGAAGATTCCTTGCTTGATGCTCGAGGACTATTGTTTAACGTAACGTAATAGTGCCGATCCGAAGTAGAGGGTGGAGGACTTCTTAAGTTCTTAGTCAAGGGTGGATTACTTCGGCTTCGGCCAACACTATTCTTTAGTGTTGTAGTACTTTCTTCTTTGTTTGATTGTTGACCAGACTAGATAACTCCCGTCTTGTTATTAGTCTGTTGTGTGAAACGCTAGTACCGAGTTCTTGTATACCCCGTTATAGCAGATAGAACTCTGGAGGGTAGTGGCGTTTTTTGTTCGGCTGGCAGTACTCTGGGGTTGGGATCGTGTGTTTCCGTTGTGGCAGCGAGCCATACTCGAGTCCTGTGTAAGAGCCCTAGTGTACCCGAGTGCCCGGTCGTAACACACGAAAGGTCTAAATATTGACGAAGAAATGGGGCGAAAGGTTTTAAAATCGACTAACTAATGGGGCAAACATCTTAACGTCTGAAAACTAATGTGGCTAAACATGAGGGAGAAAGTGGTCCAGAAAACCGGAATTCGTGGACCTCACCTATTTTGAATTATAGCAGTATAGCTCTGGCAATGAATGAATGAATAATAATGTTCTATGCATCAACGACACAACTATACATTATATACTGTTCATTGGTAAGCTTATTTCACCCAAAACAACTAATCCAGGTGCTCGTTGTACTCTACGTGCTTCACATGTCTCACTCCCTAGACTGGAACACGACCTCACGGGCTTCACTGTTCATTGTAAAGCGGTGAATGTTAATGCTCTCAGCCTATGCCCGAGAGGAAGTAAGTTGGAATATAGAAAAAAAAAAAAAAAAAAAAAATCCAGATAGTTATATTTGCATCAAGAAAATGCTAGGGGGGGGGGGGCGGGTTACATGAATGTTTATAAGTGACTGTAAATTCGCGAGCACTAATACCCATTCCAATCAGTATCGATCCCAGACGAAACCGTACGGGCGCGCTAATAAGTCATGTCCTAGCTGTCATTACGTTTGGCTTGTTCTGTGCTGTATTAATGTCTGTCAGATGTTGAATAGGGTGGGTAAGTGTAGGAAAATATTTGTATATTTCACTTGATATGAAGAAATGAAGCTTAGATATTGCGGATACCAATTATTGATCAAAACATACTTGGTGCCGAGCCATGACTTATTAGCGCGACTGTACAATGATGTATTATGTCCCGAAGGTTTCAGAACTTGGCTATAAATGCTCAAGTAGTCAAGTGGGCGTAACCTTATCGATGTTCACGACTGTACAGTCACTCGTAAACATTCGTGCACCTCACCTGTTTCTAATTATGGAAGTATATATCCTGAAACGAATTTATGGTTATAATTGTCTATACATCAACTACAACACTATAATTATATACTATTTATTGATAAGTAAACAAAAAACCAATGATAAGTAAAAACAAATAAAATAAAAACAAATAAAGTGGGAATTAGGCCTGTGTATATAGATAGATAGATAGATAGATTGATAGAAGTTCCATCTAAAAATCAACCCAGAGAGCTATACTTGCCCAAAGAAAAACATTAGGGTGTCCACGAATGTTTACACTTGACTGTACTGTACCTGCCGAGTAAACAGGAGCGGGGGTGACAAATTGGTAAATGAATGTCGTTTCGCGGGTGATCTAGTTGTGCAGGACAGGGGGAGGTGTACTCAGGACAGGGGGAGGTGTACTCAGGACAGGGGGAGGTGTACTCAGGACAGGGGGAGGTGTACTCAGGACAGGGGGAGGTGTACTCAGGACAGAGGGGAGTTGGACTTTACTTCTTTGTTGTTGGCTTCTATTTTATTTGTGTATTTATGTCTTGATAGCGTAATGCATAAGTGCGCGGAATTTCAATGTGAGTATCCTGGGTTCGAGTCCTTGGAGTGCCGCATGTATTTGTTGATTTCATTAATTGAGTTTAGAGGTGAAGTTGGTTCGGCCCCATTCAGCCAACTGTTTTAAGACGTTTATCCCCATCCAGGTGTCGATTTCTTCCTGGCGAGCGATAGCGAGCCAGCATTGTTTGGAGAAATCCGGCTTAGCCGGAGACATTTTTCTATCGAAAAATGTAAAAAATTAGCTCGCTGTCAAAACAAAAATATATATTTGTTGGTTGGTGGAAAAAACATAATAATATATATATTTTTGTATTATTTTAATTTGGTATGATACGTATCTGTTACGATATATTGATGTACACTCGGATGCCATAGTCTCTAGTCGACTCATAACATATGCTAATATTCTTGGACTTTACCTATTTCTAATAATGACATTTTGTCTTTGGAAACGAATTTATGTATATAATTGTCTATACATCAACTATTTAACTATGTATACTCTATATTGAAATGCAGGTTCTGTCCTAATATCAATCCAGGTAGTTATAATTGACCACTTGCGAGTTTCAGGCTATGAGGAAGTTGGAGCCGTGAACATCTATATTAACCCTCTCCGACATATGACGCGATTTTGAGCCTATTTGGGATACTTTAAAGCCTTTGTTTACCATCAGGGGTATTTAGAAACCTTTAGTTTAGTTACTTCAACCTCTGCAGTTGTCTTTGAGTTAGCTGTGGGCAGAAAACTAATTTTGGAGAGGTAATTATAAGAGTGAGAGAACTCTATTTCTTATTGCTAATCTGGCAACCTCTGCGTCATAAATGCGTGAAAGGGTTAAAGGGAAATGCAATAATAATGAGAGTTTCTGATGGATAAAAGGTATGATCAATTTGGTTTTATGTATTTATATATGTAATATAATCGTATTTTAGATGATAGTTCTGCTAAATATAGACGGCCACAGCTCCAACTTCCTTATAGACCAAATATAGACGGCCACAGCTCCAACTTCCTTATAGACCAAATATAGACGGCCACAGCTCCAACTTCCTTATAGACCAAATATAGACGGCCACAGCTCCAACTTCCTTATAGACCAAATATAGACGGCCACAGCTCCAACTTCCTTATAGACCAAATATAGACGGCCACAGCTCCAACTTCCTTATAGACCAAATACAGACGGCCACAGCTCCAACTTCCTTATAGACCAAATATAGACGGCCACAGCTCCAACTTCCTTATAGACCAAATATAGACGGCCACAGCTCCAACTTCCTTATAGACCAAATATAGACGGCCACAGCTCCAACTTCCTTTTGACCAAATATAGACGGCCACAGCTCCAACTTCCTTATAGACCAAATATAGACGGCCACGGCTCCAACTTCCTTATAGACCAAATATAGACGGCCACAGCTCCAACTTCCTTATAGACCAAATATAGACGGCCACAGCTCCAACTTTCTTATAGACCAAATACAGACGGCCACAGCTCCAACTTCCTTATAGACCAAATATAGACGGCCACAGCTCCAACTTCCTTATAGACCAAATATAGACGGCCACAGCTCCAACTTCCTTATAGACCAAATATAGACGGCCACAGCTCCAACTTCCTTATAGACCAAATATAGACGGCCACAGCTCCAACTTCCTTATAGACCAAATATAGACGGCCACAGCTCCAACTTCCTTATAGACCAAATATAGACGGCCACAGCTCCAACTTCCTTATAGACCAAATATAGACGGCCACAGCTCCAACTTCCTTATAGACCAAATATAGACGGCCACGGCTCCAACTTCCTTATAGACCAAATATAGAGGGCCACGGCTCCAACTTCCTTATAGACCAAATATAGATGGCCACAGCTCCAACTTCCTTATAGACCAAATATAGACGGCCACAGCTCCAACTTCCTTATAGACCAAATACAGACGGCCACAGCTCCAACTTCCTTATAGACCAAATATAGACGGCCACAGCTCCAACTTCCTTATAGACCAAATATAGACGGCCACAGCTCCAACTTCCTTATAGACCAAATATAGACGGCCACAGCTCCAACTTCCTTATAGACCAAATATAGACGGCCACAGCTCCAACTTCCTTATAGACCAAATATAGACGGCCACGGCTCCAACTTCCTTATAGACCAAATATAGACGGCCACAGCTCCAACTTCCTTATAGGCCAAATATAGACGGCCACAGCTCCAACTTCCTTATAGACCAAATATAGACGGCCACAGCTCCAACTTCCTTATAGACCAAATATAGACGGCCACAGCTCCAACTTCCTTATAGACCAAATATAGATGGCCACAGCTCCAACTTCCTTATAGACCAAATATAGACGGCCACAGCTCCAACTTCCTTATAGACCAAATATAGACGGCCACAGCTCCAACTTCCTTATAGACCAAATATAGACGGCCACAGCTCCAACTTCCTTATAGACCAAATATAGACGGCCACAGTTCCAACTTCCTTATAGACCAAATATAGACGGCCACGGCTCCAACTTCCTTATAGACCAAATATAGACGGCCACGGCTCCAACTTCCTTATAGACCAAATATAGACGGCCACGGCTCCAACTTCCTTATAGACCAAATATAGACGGCCACAGCTCCAACTTCCTTATAGACCAAATATAGACGGCCACAGCTCCAACTTCCTTATAGACCAAATATAGACGGCCACAGCTCCAACTTCCTTATAGACCAAATATAGACGGCCACAGCTCCAACTTCCTTATAGACCAAATATAGACGGCCACAGCTCCAACTTCCTTATAGACCAAATATAGACGGCCACAGCTCCAACTTCCTTATAGACCAAATATAGACGGCCACAGCTCCAACTTCCTTATAGACCAAATATAGACGGCCACAGCTCCAACTTCCTTATAGACCAAATATAGACGGCCACGGCTCCAACTTCCTTATAGACCAAATATAGACGGCCACAGCTCCAACTTCCTTATAGACCAAATATAGACGGCCACAGCTCCAACTTCCTTATAGACCAAATATAGACGGCCACAGCTCCAACTTCCTTATAGACCAAATATAGACGGCCACAGCTCCAACTTCCTTATAGACCAAATATAGACGGCCACAGCTCCAACTTCCTTATAGACCAAATATAGACGGCCACAGCTCCAACTTCCTTATAGACCAAATATAGACGGCCACAGCTCCAACTTCCTTATAGACCAAATATAGACGGCCACAGCTCCAACTTCCTTATAGACCAAATATAGACGGCCACAGCTCCAACTTCCTTATAGACCAAATATAGACGGCCACTGCTCCAACTTCCTTATAGACCAAATATAGACGGCCACAGCTCCAACTTCCTTATAGACCAAATATAGACGGCCACAGCTCCAACTTCCTTATAGACCAAATATAGACGGCCACAGCTCCAACTTCCTTATAGACCAAATATAGACGGCCACAGCTCCAACTTCCTTATAGACCAAATATAGACGGCCACAGCTCCAATTTCCTTATAGACCAAATATAGACGGCCACAGCTCCAACTTCCTTATAGACCAAATATAGACGGCCACAGCTCCAACTTCCTTATAGACCAAATATAGACGGCCACAGCTCCAACTTCCTTATAGACCAAATATAGACGGCCACAGCTCCAACTTCCTTATAGATCAAATATAGACGGCCACAGCTCCAACTTCCTTATAGACCAAATATAGACGGCCACAGCTCCAACTTCCTTATAGACCAAATATAGACGGCCACAGCTCCAACTTCCTTATAGACCAAATATAGACGGCCACAGCTCCAACTTCCTTATAGACCAAATATAGACGGCCACGGCTCCAACTTCCTTATAGACCAAATATAGACGGCCACAGCTCCAACTTCCTTATAGACCAAATATAGATGGCCACAGCTCCAACTTCCTTATAGACCAAATATAGACGGCCACGGCTCCAACTTCCTTATAGACCAAATATAGACGGCCACAGCTCCAACTTCCTTATAGACCAAATATAGACGGCCACAGCTCCAACTTCCTTATAGACCAAATATAGATGGCCACAGCTCCAACTTCCTTATAGACCAAATATAGATGGCCACAGCTCCAATTTCCTTATAGACCAAATATAGACGGCCACAGCTCCAACTTCCTTATAGACCAAATATAGACGGCCACAGCTCCAACTTCCTTATAGACCAAATATAGACGGCCACAGCTCCAACTTCCTTATAGACCAAATATAGACGGCCACAGCTCCAACTTCCTTATAGATCAAATATAGACGGCCACAGCTCCAACTTCCTTATAGACCAAATATAGACGGCCACAGCTCCAACTTCCTTATAGACCAAATATAGACGGCCACAGCTCCAACTTCCTTATAGACCAAATATAGACGGCCACGGCTCCAACTTCCTTATAGACCAAATATAGACGGCCACAGCTCCAACTTCCTTATAGACCAAATATAGACGGCCACAGCTCCAACTTCCTTATAGACCAAATATAGACGGCCACGGCTCCAACTTCCTTATAGACCAAATATAGACGGCCACAGCTCAACTTCCTTATAGACCAAATATAGACGGCCACAGCTCCAACTTCCTTATAGACCAAATATAGACGGCCACGGCTCCAACTTCCTTATAGACCAAATATAGACGGCCACAGCTCCAACTTCCTTATAGACCAAATATAGACGGCCACAGCTCCAACTTCCTTATAGACCAAATATAGACGGCCACAGCTCCAACTTCCTTATAGACCAAATATAGACGGCCACAGCTCCAACTTCCTTATAGACCAAATATAGACGGCCACAGCTCCAACTTCCTTATAGACCAAATATAGACGGCCACAGCTCCAACTTCCTTATAGACCAAATATAGACGGCCACAGCTCCAACTTCCTTATAGACCAAATATAGACGGCCACAGCTCCAACTTCCTTATAGACCAAATATAGACGGCCACAGCTCCAACTTCCTTATAGACCAAATATAGACGGCCACGGCTCCAACTTCCTTATAGACCAAATATAGACGGCCACAGCTCCAACTTCCTTATAGACCAAAACTCGCAAGTGGTCCATTGCACACAGAAAAGCATAGGGGGTCCAGGAAGTCTTGTGAGTGGACTAGAGACTATGGCACCCGAGTGTACCCTAATACTGTATGTAACGAAACAAATACATTACAAATATAAATGTATATGATATTATTTTTTATCTTGATACATTCCAAACATTTGTGAACATATTATTTCCATTAAGGGGAGGCAGACCATTTTTCTGGATCCCCTTCTCCCTAATGTTTAGCCCCACTAGTTTTGAGATTATAAGACGTTTGGCCCATTAGTTTGGCGATTTTAACTCCTTTTGCCCCATTTCGTTGTCAATTTTAAGACCTTTCGTGCCATTTAGGTGTCGATTTTTCCTGGCGAGCGATAGCGAGCCTGCAATTTTAAGAGGAACCGGCCTTCGACCGGGAAATTTTTCTACCGAAAAATGTACAAATTTATCTTGAAGGGGGGTCTAGGGGGTATTTTTCTAAGCTTGATGGAGGTCTAGGGAGGAAACTAAACAAATATATGAATAAATAAATTAATAAACCAAACAAACGGCCAGTCTCTCCTTAATTATCTTTCAAATGGTCCCAGGCCGTACGTCATGTAACAAATGATGAAGTAATATATTCCATGTTAGTGTACCGTACTGTACACTAGTTAATCAATCACTTGTCAGCGTAATCGTTGTTATAACAGTCTTCCCTTTTATCTACATATTTATCCATTCATCTATCTGTGTATCTATCCACCCTTCTATCTACCCATCCATGTGTCTATCTATCCTATTATCTATATATATTTAAGCTTAATGTTTACTACTTCAATAACTCTGTAAAAAGTGTACCGGCATAAATACTGTATATCTCTTTTTATGAAATAATATTATGACTAACTGACTATCCATCCATTGGGACTATCTATTCATCCCTCCATTCATCTTCCTACTCATCTACCCATATATCCATCCATTCGTCAATCTATCCATCTATCCATTAAACCCTCCTAAATTACAGGCTCGCTTTCGCTCGCCAGAAAAAAATCTCTCCTAATGGTAGAAATATTAGCTCGTATTACTCTAGTCGTTATTTAGTATAGGGGTTAGTGGTCAAGATTTGTGGCCTAAATATAATGAATAGACTATAAGATTGAAGAAGAGGAAATTTGCCATGAGTTATAGAGAGTACAGGCAATGATCCCAGTTGTGATACGATCAAAATTCAGTTAATCAATCTGCCATGGTGTATGATTGATAATTGATCGTGTAAATGTATCAGTTGTGCATATCGCTGAACACACACACACACACACACACGCACACGCACGCACACACACACACAGACCCCCTTTAAGATTAATATATAAATTTTTCGGTAGAACAATGTCCCAGCCAAAGGCCGGCTTCTCCTGCACCAAATAGTGTTACATCGCCACTGATCCTATAAATTGCCAGTCTGTCTGTATAAGCGACATTACTTCAAATTATTTAAATTTGGTCACATATCATCCTCCTTTCGGGACTTCGGTGAGACTTTTTCTGTTGCACTAGACATATCGAAGGCTTTCGATAGAGTCGGGCACAATCTTTAATTTCTAGTCTACCCTCCTTCGGTTGCTATCCTTCCATCTGTACCTTTGTCTCTAATTTCCTTACCGGCCGTTCCATAGCTGCGGTTGTGGACGGCCATCGCTCACTTCCTCATGCTATCAACTCCGGTGTTCCTTAGGGCTCTGTCCTATCTCCCATTATCTTTCTAATTTTTATAAATGATCTTCTCAACTGTACCTCCAGTCCCATCCATTCACACGCAGATGACTCTACCTTACACTACTCAATTAGTTTTCCTGAACGCCCCAGCCAGCAATCCCTCAAAAACAAACTTAATGAAGCCATGCAACACTGATCTTCTGATGTAACTACTATTTCCAATTGGTGCAGAGAAAACCTTTGTTACCTTTAATGCTTCCAAAACCCAATTTCTTCATCTTACTACCCGTCCGGAACTCACAGAGGACTATCCCTTACACTTCAACAATACAAAAATCAATCCTTCATCTTCTCTCAATATTCTCGGTGTCTCTTTTTCTTTTGCTCTCACTTGGAAGGACCATATTACCAGTCTTGCTAAGGCAGCCTCCTAGAAGCTGGGTGTGCTTAACTGCCTCAAGGGAATCTTTACCCCTGCACAGCTTCTTGCTCTGTACAGGGGCACAGTGCGTCCTTGTATTGAGTATTGTTCAAATGTGTGGGGAGGATCTTCTCACACCGCACTCCTAGACAAGGTAGAAAGGAAAGCCTTTCGAATCATTACCTCCCGTCACTCACCAACTCTGCAATCTCTCTCTTCTCCGCAATGTTGCATCTCTTTCGCTATTCTATCGCTACTACAATAATCAATGTTTCTCAGAGCTTTCCCAGTGTATACCACCTCCTCTACGTAGGGTACGTGGTACCCGTCTTGCAACACAATTTCATCCCTACTCTATGCAACTCTCCAAACCAAGAGTGAAACGTTATTCTCAGTTGTTCTTCTATTCAACAGCTGAGCTCTGGAACTCTCTCCCAGAATCAGTTTTTCCCTCTTCCTATGACTTAATTAAATTGCTTCAAACTTCGTGTGTCCAGGCATTTTGGCTCGAACGTCCCTTGATTTTGGCCCTGTCACTTTCAACTCGGGAGGCACTCGCTACAGGCAGTTTTGCCTTTTGTCTCTCCCACTCACATAAAAAAAGAAAGAAAGATGATATAGTTGGTTGTGGCGATTTTTATGTTGCTCTTATGACAAGGCAGGGGCGACTTAAGTGTAATTGACGTTGCCGCATCTGCGTAGCGTATTTACGTAATTGAAAGGTGCTGTCCGTTATGTATGAGTGTCCTCTCTTATAGCGGCACATAAACTAGTACAGTACTGGATGTTTGTCATTATAAAGGTCATAACGCTTGATCATTACCCTCTGGTCGGCGAAATATGTTGCGCATGTATATTCAGGTTCTACTGTACCGGTACTGGTATATTTGATTTATCTTACCTGTTTGCTAACGTCAACGATAGCGCACTTGCAAAATGTTAAGGGGAGGAAGACCATTTTCTGGACCCCCTCCTCCCTAATGTTTAGCCCCACTAGTTTTAAGATTATAAGACGTTCGGCCCATTAGTTTGGCGATTTTAACACTTTTCGCCCCATTTCGTTGTTAATTTTAAGACCTTTCGTGTAAGGTGTCGATTTTTTCCTGGCGAGAGATAGCGAGCCTGCAATTTTAAGAGGAACCGGCCTTAGGCCGGGACATTATTCTACCGAAAAATGTACAAATTTATCTTGAAAGGGGGTCTAGGGTGTGTTTTTCTAAGCTTGATGGAGGTTTAGGGACGAAACTAAAAAACATATATGAATAAATGAATTAATAGACCAAACAGACGGTCAGTCTCCCCTTAAGTTGTTAATTAATAGGTTGTATGTATGATTATCCTTTGTTATGGCGGGAAATAAATTTGTCCTAGACGTGTGTCATTATGAAGGCAATCACGGTGGACCACTACCCTCTGGTTGGCGATATAATTATGTCCGGTCCTTAGTCATTACCAGACTTAGATCAATTACTGACCACTCAACCTCTCCTTCCCCGCCCTTACAACACTATGGCAACACACATCAGCCAACCTCCGCCATATTGGTGCCACTGGTGTCATTAGCCTCTCTTCGTGGTGCAATGCATAAGAGTGTTGATTTTCGGTGTGAGCGTCCTGGGTTCGAATCCCCGGACTGCCACATGTGTTTGTTGATATCATTAATCGAGTTTAGGAGTAAAGTTGGTTAGTGGAGAGAACATAATAATTTAGTATCATCTTTTTTAATGATAATTTAAATCTTTTATCTTCATTTTGGTTATATTTTTGGGGGGACAATACAAGTCAGATAGTGTGTTGCCGTGGTATTATTTTATTCTCTTGGGTAATATCAACGTGGGACGTAACAAGAAATACAAATACAAAGCAGGTGAAATTAATGACTTGGAAAGTGTACAAAGGAACTTCACCTCGCATATAAATTCAGTAAAACAGTTACACTATTGGGAGCGTTTAAAATCACTAAAGCTGTATTCGTTGGAACGTAGAAGGGAACGATACTTAATAATATGTACATGAAAAATCACTAAAGCTGTATTCGTTGGAGCGTAGAAGGGAACGATACTTAATAATATGTACATGAAAAATCACTAAAGCTGTATTCGTTGGAGTGTAGAAGGGAACGATACTTAATAATATGTACATGAAAAATCACTAAAGCTGTATTCGTTGGAGCGTAGAAGGGAACGATACTTAATAATATGTACATGAAAAATCACTAAAGCTGTATTCGTTGGAGTGTAGAAGGGAACGATACTTAATAATATGTACATGAAAAATCATTAAAGCTGTATTCGTTGGAGTGTAGAAGGGAACGATACTTAATAATATGTACATGAAAAATCACTAAAGCTGTATTCGTTGGAGCGTAGAAGGGAACGATACTTAATAATATGTACATGAAAAATCACTAAAGCTGTATTCGTTGGAGTGTAGAAGGGAACGATACTTAATAATATGTACATGAAAAATCACTAAAGCTGTATTCGTTGGAGCGTAGAAGGGAACGATACTTAATAATATGTACGTGGAAAATCGCAGAGGGTTTTGTACCAAATCTACATACCCCAATAGCAATGAAGTTAAGTGATATGAGAGGCTGGAAATGCGATATCCCCAAGACGAAAAATCGGGACGAATAAGAGACATGAGGGGCGTCTCCTTAGACAGCTTCAAGAGAGCCCTCGATGTCGAACTACAAAAAGTGCCAGACGAGCCCATCTTCGCAGGGGAACGCTCCGCCCCTTCGAACAGTCTGCTGCTCCAATTTTCAAACAACAGCGAAGGGCGGTGCGCTCCTCGGTGTCACTAGCAGAGTGGCGAACTCAACATAGGTAGACATAGTTAGGTAGGTAGGTTTACACTCGCATATATCTGCACCCGTATTAAACATTGGACAAAATTGGTACAAACTAGGTAATTCGTTCTTTCGGTATATTATGTTCTACAAGGTCAAAGATAATGTATAGCACCGTTGTTTGTTGATAGTTACAGCACCAAAATGGCGTCCAATGGAATGGATATGGCCACAAAACAAACCCGCCCATCTTCCCAATTAACTTTCCACGATTTGGGGGCGGTAATGGCGGCGGGCATCTCTGTAATTCTCCCCCCCCCCCCAATGATACAAAGCCCCGTGATTACAGCTGTGGTTCCCCGATTACAAACACAGGAGTTCCCATCATCATCATCATTCGGGTTGCAGACTTGGTTTGTGAATAATGTCTCCTGGGCTGGTTCCTATTGGTGGTCTGAAGTGGGATTAATTGTGTGTGTGTGTGTGTGTGTGTGTCCTTTGCTTGTTTGATTGAGTGTGGGTATGTTTGCTTGTATGTACCGTATGTGTGTAATAATAATAATAATAATAATAATAAACGGTGTATTAAAGAAGTGTATGTGTGTGCGCATGTGTGTGTGTGTGTGTGTGTGTGTGTGTGTGTGTGTGTGTGTGAGTGAGTGTTTCCGTCTTTGCTTGTTTGAGTGCGTATGGGTATGTTTGCTTGTATGTACCGTACCGTATGTATGTGTGTATGTGCGTGTGTGTATGTCTGTGCGTGTGTGTGATTTATGGATCTTGATTGCCTGTGATGGAGTGGTTGGTTGTGGGTGCAGTTGTGTGTGAGTGTTTGTGCGTGCGTGTGTGTGGGGGGGTTGTTGACTTAGGTTGGGGGCGTGGGGCTTGTGTTTGGCTTAGGGTATGTGTGTGTGTGTGTGTGTGTGTGTGTGTGTGTGTGTGTGTGTGTGTGTGTGTGTGTGTGTGTGTGTGTGTTCCTAACCCGATTATGCATATGTGTGTTTGTGCTTCATTAGATATATATTTTTCAGTTGTGTTTACATGTCATTATCTAATGTTTGAGTCCAAGTATATGTGTGTTTGCATGAGTGAGTGCATAAGACAGTATTTTTGTTTAGTGTTGTACTGGTATAACAGTTGTGTAGATTTAATTGTTCATGATCGCTGTCACCTGTATGTGTTAATTAACCCCTTCTTTACCGGCGACGTGTTTTTCATTTGAGTATAGCTATATTTAGACGTTTTTTTGAAGCTTAAGAAGGAGCTGTGGTAGTAAAAATGGTTAAGTGAGATAGTTCGAAACCTGTTAATGGCTAGAGGCCCTTTGAAGCTGAATACAAATCGTCTAATAGTCCAGCATAAAATTTAAAAGGACATCACCGGTACGGACAAGGTTAATAAGTGCTTGTGTTAACCCTTCCACTGCGGTCACGTATTTGTAATATGGTTTTGGCTATCAATACACGATTTTATCAAGTTTAAGGGGGGTCACAGGCTTTTTTGTTTTATCTTTCTCTCCTTTTCTCTCTCTCCCTGGCTTGTATCCATTCGGCCCCATTCAGCCAACTGTTTTAAGATGTTTATCCCCATCCAGGTTATGGATTTTTTCCTGGCGAGCGATAGCGAGCCAGCATTGTATGAAGAAATCCGGCTTCGCCGGGGAAATTTTTCTATCGAAAAATGTACAAATTTAGCTTGCTGTCAAAACAAAAATATATATATGCTGGCTTGCTACCGCTCGCCAGGAAAATATTGACACCTGGAGGGGGGTAAACGTCTTAAACCAGTAGGCTGAATGGGGCCGAATGTATACAAGCCAAAGAGAGGGAGAGAAAGATAAGTAAAAGCGAGGTGACCCCCCTTAATGAATGACAGTGATATAACGAGTTAATATTTATATATTTTAGTCCTCCAAGGTGAAGAGTAAGTAACCCTTTCAAGATTCGACTGTGCATTTGTTTCTGTTTTCTGGCTAATATTAGACGATGTTTTGAGATTCGGAAAGGTATACGGAAATCAGAGGGTAATTGAGATAGTCTATTCCTTTATTAGACGATTTTTTTGAAATTCGGAAGGTTATACGGAAATCAGAGGGTAATTGAAATTATCTATTCCCTTGTAATTCCCACAGATCCTGTCTAAGCTGTATAATTTGACAATCATATGAATTATATGTGTTGGGTGTGAATGGGATCGGCCTTATGTAGATTTCCGATAATTTATATTCTTGTTGAGTGGTACTTGAAAAGTAGACAGAATGGATAAAAAACACCATCTGAGGAAGAGCACTTTATTGACAATGTTTCGCAGATAGCTTCTTCAGGTCAGTGACCTGATGAAGCTATCTGCGAAACGTTGTCAATAAAGTGCTCTTCCTCAGAAGTTTTGTATCCATTTTATATTCTTATGTTCTCATTTTATCTAATGATAGAATAAACTGTCAAAAATTAGTCTAAATCTTCAAAGAGTTAAGCTCGGTTCACACATGCACGAATTAACGTCCCGTCCGTCCCCGACCCCTTAATTCGCCATGCCTAGGCGGCGTCCTTTTTGTGCAGCATAAAATGGTCCGTGTGGGTCGGGGCAACTGCCACAAAACGTGTTATGTCGGGGACACCCACAGGACACACACGGACACACACGGGAGCAGTCGTCGTCTATACGCAGCCTGGCGGCGTCTAGACGACGACTGCTTCCGTGTGTGTCCCGTGGGTGTCCCGGCAAAAAAACTTTGGAACGACCCTAGTGGCCATCGTGGCCACATGGGGCCTCCAGATTGATGCCGTCCTGCCTATTTTCTTGGTCGGGGACGGACGTGACGTTAATTCATGCATGTGTGAACCGAGCTTTAAGCTCGGTTCACACATGCACATATTAACGTCCCGTCCGTCCACGACCCTTAATTCGCCGTGCCTGGGCGGCGTCCTTTTTATGCATGCATAAAATGGTCCGTATGGGTCAGGGCAACTGCCAGAAAAATTGTTATGTCGGGGACACACACGGACACACACGGGAGCAATCGTTGTCTAGGCGCAGCCTGGCGGCGTCTAGACGACGTCTGGCGGCGTCTAGACGACGACTGGCGGCGTCTAGACGACGACTGGCGGCGTCTAGATGACGACTGGCAGCGTCTAGACGACGAATATGACGGGATGAGAACGGCGGCAAAAAACCATTGGAACGGTTGGAACGTTGGAACGGAACATGGGGCCTCCAGATTGATGCCGTCCTGCCTATTTTCTTGGTCGGGGACGAACGGGACGTTAATTCGTGCATGTGTGAACTGAGCTTTAAGGGGAGACTGACCGTTTGTTTTGTCTATTACGGTAATTAATGTATTCATTGTTTTTTTAGTTTCCTCGCTAGACCTCCATCAAGCTTAGAAAAACACTCCCTAGGGGGTAGCCCCCTTCAAGATAAATTTGTAAATTTTTCGGTAGAAAATTTTTCCGGCCAAAGGCCGGTTCCTCTTAAAATTGCAGGCTCGCTATCGCTCGGCAGGAAATAATCGACACCTAAATAGCACGAAAGGTCTTAACCCTTAAAGATCGGGGGTGGACTTAAGTCTGCCTCCAATTTGCAGCAAGTTAGGAGCATTATTAAGGCTTTTAAAGGGTTAAAATCAAAGTGCAAATGGCCGGGAGCGCAGCGGGCCAGACAGCCGACTCCCAGGGCTTACCGCCGCCCATTAACTCATGTTCCCTGTGTTCTCGAGAGGCCGGCAGTGTAGCCAGTAGTGAGCATAGCTGGGAAAAATATGCCGCTATACGCTAAACTCCCATGTTACTGGTACCACTGTATGAGAACCACGAGTACTACGTAGCTCGTTCTGGTCTCATTTTGAAGCTTTTAGCGCCTAGTTTTTTGCTGAATAAATTTCTTTTCATGCAGATACTTGATTTATCATTCAGGAGGGCCTGAACATGCCCAAATAAGCCCAAAACCCCCCGCTAGACAAGGGTTAACATTGACAACGAAATGGGGCGAAAGGTGTTTAAATCGCCAAACTAATGGGCCGAACGTCTTATAATCTCAAAACTAGTGGGGGCTACACATTAGGGAGAAGGGGATCCAGAACAACGGTCTGCCTCCTCTTAAGGGCACCTCTCATGCACACGACCCCCCCCCCCCCCCCCCCCCCCCCAGCCAAATTACTACTAACTGGTAATGATGAACGGGGGCTGACTTATGAGTGATGGTGGGAGGAAGGGGAGGGGGGGGGGGAGCGGAGAACAAAGGAACAGGCATAATGCTGCACAGAATGGGAGCCTGGAGGAGTGTATGTCTGTCTATCTGTCCCGTCTCCTCTCCTATCATTTCCTCTCCTCCCTTTTCCTCTCTTCCCTTCTTTCCTTCTCTCCTCTCTTCTTTCCTTCTCTCCTCTCTTCTTTCCTTCTCTCCTCTCTTCTTTCCTTCTCTCCTCTCCTCTCTTCTCCTCCTCCTTCTCTTCTCCTCCTCTTCTCTTCTCTTCTTTTCTTTTCTCTTCTCTTCTCTTCTCTTCTCTTCTCTTTTCTCTCCTCTCCTCTCCTCTCCTCTCCTCTCCTCTCCTCTCCTCTCCTCTGGTCTTTCAAGGATCGGGAGTTAATGGGAAGGCGAAGATAGAGAGGTCCTATGAGCGGAGAAATTAGGGCGCTGATTAAGGAGGGCTAGGAAGGGATAGTTGGGCTGGAATGGCTAAGTGGAAGGGGGTGAATTGTATAAGGCACTAGTCCTGATTAATTAGCTCCTTGTTGATAGGAAATGGCGTCTAGACCAAGGAAAAAACAATATTTTTATAAATCTTTAAATCAAGCAATGCCACTGGAGTTAAATCTCACAAGACCCACCCATGATTCAAACCCTGGACACTTTGATCAACAGGTGAATGTGCTAACCACTACACCACAATGGGCATAATAGAGTTGTTGACACCTGTTTTAACAGGTTTCAATAACTCTTTTATGGCCAGTGTGGTGTAATTAAGTTGAACAAAGTGTCCAAAGTTCGAATCCCGAGTGGGTCTTGTGAAAATATTTCTAATCAGATCCAAACCGTGTCTCTACCACCTGTGGGTACTGAGAATATTGGGTTGTCTCGCCTGAGTTCGAAGATTCAAATATAAATAGATGTGCGGGTATTATGGCTTATGACTGTACCTTTGAATTCCAATAAAAAGTGGTTTTGACGAGAGAGAGCGAGAGAGAGAGAGAGAGAGAGAGAGAGAGATCAGGGAGGGTTATGAGGGAATCAAAGAGTTACTAGAGAGAGAGCATGGTCTGGAATGGAGTGAGGAAGGAAGGAGCTGAGAAGAGAAGGGGGGGGGGGGGGTGAGGGAGACGTTTTAAAGAAGAGGATGGGTAAGGGGGTGAGGGAGATATGGTACAAAGTAAAAGGGGATAGGTAAGGGAGTGAGGGAGGTATGGTGATAGGTAAGGGGGTGTAGGAGATAAGATGCCTAGGGAAAGTATGGGGCAGGGAGGAGTGAGGTGCCGAGGGAGAGGGAGCAAT
>JBAKBP010031410.1:0-24473 GCA_037953745.1 Lithodes maja | reverse complement strand
CTCGAATAAAACATTTTGTACATACAAAGGGAAATGTTTGTGTTCAACTATAATATTGACTTACCTATATTGACTTACCTATATTGACTTACCTATATTGACTTACCTATATTGACTTACCTATATTCATCTTTATTCGGCATAGGTATCAAATAGTATTTATAATTTATTCAACACTACCCATGTCATTTTGATGAATTACAGTATATATATATATATATATATTGTATCCTAGATGTTCTACCCACTTTCAACTATTTTCGTTTAACTATGTGTGTTTGCTTTTTACTATATAGATTATCTTGGTTGGTAATGTTATTATTTCTATGCGTGTTTGCTATTGTTCTGGGCCTTATTTTACTGGATTTAACATGTTACGGCCGTGAATACTGCAGCCTTGTCTCTCTTTACTTAACTAAGGAGTGAACTTCATCTTCTCATTCTTAACCCAATCATTATGATTAGGTTATTGTAAGCCTAATTTATTTGCAATTAGTAATTAACTATTGGAATCATATGGGTAAAAATGACCAAGTAGCCCTCTGATGCCCTCATGTGACATTCGTAAGCTGAATAAGATCATTTAATGATAGGTAGGATAAAAAGTAAGTGAGGCGGCATTGTTTGTTTATCAATATTTCCAATGTTCTGTTTGATAGTGCTGTAATGTTTAGTGAAATTAATATTTGACAGGTAGTGGCAGTTCATTAGGAACAATGCCTAATCAGCTTAACCAGTAGATGATTGTAACAAGTAGATTTCAACTAATACAAACTCAACCTGTAAGGTTGAGTAAGTTTGGTTAAGTTGGACTAAGGAATAAAACTAGCACCGGATAATTTGGCTCTGGTTGAGTTAGTGCTGGTTGAAATCTGATTGAAATGGTCCACTGGTTGAATTTTACACATACATTGACGAAGGAATTCCTGGACAATATATGATGGTAACATTTTGATCCATTAACAAACTAATTTGATTTGATAAACTGATAGAGCCAAACATAATAATGAAAGGTATTCACTAGTTAATCTCACCATTTTAGTTATTTATTTATTTATTAATGTTTTGTTTTGTCATTAATAAGTGTCCTAGTATTCTTGATCACGATTGCGCATTTATCATTAGGCAGGTTGAATCGGTGATTATTGATATTGATCTGATGACAGGCTAATGCTATCGCTTTCCAACATTATTGTATTTCCTATCATAGTGTCATCAGCAATTTATAATATTGAGGCCGTTGTCTATATCATTAATATATATTGTGAACAATGCTGGACCCAGTACTAAGCCCTGGGGGACTCCACTAGCCACAGGAGTCCAAGCTGATAATAAATACTCCATTAATTTTATCTTTTTACTTTATAAAGTTCAAGTAGGCCTACACTATTTCAAGACTATTGGTAAAATTATTGATACTAAAAAGGTTGTCTTAAAATTCTATGAAGTTCGTTAGGCATGATCTCTTGGCTCTGAATCCATGTTGAATGTTATTGATAACACTGTTATCCTCTATTAAAAGTACAATTTCATAAATTATTATTGAGCCTCAACCTGTCCGACATTATCATTAGATTTGTCATCAAAAAGGTTCCATAATAGTACCAGGACGATTAAATATCGTATCACTTAGACGAGCTGACCGGGGGGGGGGGGGGGGGGGCATTGTGTAAAATAGCCATGGTTGAAGTTTAATAAACTCGCAATGTGTATGGAGGCATAGTTCTCCACGAGACTAATCCTGGTTCTTCAAATAGAAGTAAGTTTGCTTCTCATATAACCGTTCATGGTTGAGTGGATACGGTGGCAAGCTCTCCCAAAAAATATCCGGAGTGAGTAGGTTCGAATCCTGGTCTGGATACTTCTTTCCCAACCTCTCAGACATTATTATTAGATATAATATTGAAGTTGCGGTGGAGGTGCTAGAAAATGATTGTGAATAGATTATCACAATATACTGTACTGTATATGCATTTGCATTGTATGCTTATAAAGAACCGCGCGCTCATGGTTATAAACACTAACGAACCTTTACACACACACACACACACACACACACACACGCACGCACACACGCGCGCGCACACACACACACACACACACACACACACACACACACACACGTGTTTACATAAATCGTAATATGCAACTTACACACGAGCGAAATTCATTACAAAATATAACAATGATAGTTCCACAACTCCTCACAATTCACCCTCAAACAATCATTATATTAAAGCCACCTCCTCCATCTGAAACAATCCCGAACCATAAAACACAGTATCCCATTTTCCCTTGCGTTTGTTCATTAGGATTTTCTATTGGCCTCCTTATTTATCGGCTCATTAGCAAATGGACCACCTAGAGGATTTTGTATGAGTCCCTGCCTAAATCCCGTTTTCTATGAGACGATCTATAAAGTTTAAGGGGGGTGACCTGCTTTTTTTCTCGCAGGGTTGTATCCATTCGGCCCCATGTTTTAAGACGTTTATCCCCATCCAGGTGTCGATTTATACCTGGCGAGCGATAGCGAGGCACCATTATTTGGATGATGAGTTAGACAGCTGGCTAAATTTGTACATTTTCGATAGAAAAATGTTTCCGACGAAGGCCGGATTTCTCCATAAAATGCTGGCTCGCTATCGTTCGCCAGGGAAAAAATCGACACCTGAATGGGGATAAACATCTTAAAACAGTAAGCTGAATGGGGCAGAATTGATACAACCAAGAAAGAGATAAACAGCAGGTCACCTCCCTTAATTACAGCTTGTAATTGGAAACGGATGGTTGGCGCTAATGACACAAACACAAATATTGTTAAGGACCCTTACACGAACATGGACAGTTGGCCCAAAAGTTCTGTTCCTCTCTGTGATATTATACATTTTTTATTTTGTTTTATTTATTTTTTCCTATGTGATTGAGGGAGGCAAAAGGCAGAATGCGCGTGATTGAATTGCGAGTGTAGTTCCTTCTTTACATATATTGTTATTTCGAAGAGGAACAGAAGATATGTGGGCAACTGTACATAGATATATGCATATACACTTACTCTATACATATGAAGACACACACACAAAAGTATATATATATACTCTTACAGCTAACAATAAACTTCTATGCCACTAACCTTTTATGCTTTATGATTAAAAGAACGTGTTGTGAGTCTTCTTCCATTAGATAGTTAAAATAAATGTTTAGAGTTTATAAACCGGTATATATAAATAACGTGTACGTCCGGTTGCATAATTAAGTATTAAATGCTAAATTCCTAATGACGTACCTCTAAGTTTCGGTTCTCGCTTAAATATTTAACTAAAGCAGAATTATGTGAAACAGTGAAATTGTAGAAAGACATTTGTATAACTGTAAAAATTACATTAATAGCTGCAGTACGATTTTGTGGATTTCATTATATTCTGGCTAACACTAGATAATTATATACAGCTTAACCCCTTTAGTACCGAGTTCTTCTTGTCATTATAATCTGGATATTATTAGACGATGTTATCAAGCTTCGGGAGGACGTGTAACAATTAAAAGGCTTCAAACTATCTCAATTATCCATTTTTTTATCTACCACGGTTTCCTCCTAAGCTGCATAAACTCGTCTAACATAGCTGGGATAACACAAAATACATCCTCGGTAAGGAAGGACTTAAGGGGGGTGACCTGTTTTTGTTCTGTCCTCTTCTATCTTTCTCTGGCTTGTATCCATTTGGCCCCATTCAGCCTACTGTTTTAAGACGTTTATCCCCATCCAGGTGTCAATTGTTTACTGGTGAGCGGTAGCGAGCCAGCATATTTTTTATTTTGTTTGACAGCAGGCTAAATTTGTACATTTTTCGATAGAAAAATTTCTCCGACGAAGCCGGATTTCTTCATATAATGCTGGCTGGGATGGGGATAAACGTCTTAAAACAGTTGGCTGAATGGGGCCGAATGGATACAAGCCAGAGAAAGAGAGAAAAGGAGAGAAATAACAAAAAGCAGGTCACACCCCTTAAGGGATTAGGGTATATTTTTTGGTCTATATATTGATTTATTTATTGTTGTTGTAGTTACCTTTTGGTCTATATATTGATTTATTTATTGTTGTAGTTACCTTTTGGTCTATATATTGATTTATTCATTGTTGTTGTAGTTACCTTTTTAGACCTCGATCAAGCTTAAAAAAACATCCCCAAGTTCTCCCCACCAGATAAATTTGTACATTTTTCGGTAGAAGGTCGATTCCTTCTAAATTTCAGGCTCGCTATCGCTCACCAGGAAAAAATCAACCCCTAAATGGCACTAAAGGTCTTAAGATTGAAAAAAAAACAAAAAATCGCTTTTCGTTCTCCAGGAAAAAATCAACTCCTAAATGGCACTAAAGGTCTTAAGATTGACAAAAAAAAAGGGGCGAAAAGTCTTTAAATCGCCAACCTAATGGACTGAACGTCTTAAAATTTAAAAATAAGGGGGTTAAACATAAGGGAGAAGGAGGACCAGAAAAACCAACCATCCCCGTAAGCATCTTGCTCATGCAATCAAACTATTCTCCGTCTTTTCCAAGTCGAATACAATCGTCTATTGGTAGCCAGAATAAGTTAACAGGAGGCGTGTTCGTACTGAATATGTCAAGGGCGGTGACCTGCTTTTTTTCTCCTTTTCTCTTTCTCTGGCTTGTATTTTTTCGGCCCCATTCAGCCTACTATTTTAAGACGTTTATACCCATCCAGGTATCGATTTATTCCTGGCGAACGATAGTATTGTATGTAGAAATCCGGCTTCGCCTGCTGTTGGATACATTATATAAAATATGCTGGCTCGCTACAGTTCGCCAGGAAAAAATCGACACCTGGATGGGGATAAACAGTAGGCCGAATGGGGCCTAATGGATACAACCCAGAGCGAGAGGGAGAGAGAGAAAAAAACAAAACACGAGGTGGGTCCCCTAAAGAGAGCAGCATAAGTTGATATACTGTATTATTGTATACATTATTTTGATTAACCCTTTATGGACTATGACGCATTTGGCAGTTTATTTTGGCTATCATTAGACGATTTTATGCAGTTTAGGAACGATCTCTATGAATCTAACGGGTTAAAACCAACTCCTTTATGCCTAATGACCCCACAGATCCTTCCTAAGCTGGATACAATCGTCTAATGATATATTATACTGCTAAAACGCGTCAAATTCCTCAAGGGGTTAGGCAGACTATTATATGGCATGCCTCTGATAATCAAGCCTCAAGGGGTTCTTTACCCCAGCACAGCTGCTTACTCTGTACAGGGGCACAGTGCGTCCTTGTATTGAGTATTGTTCACATGTGTGGGGAGGATCCTCTCACACCGCACTCTTAGACAAAGTAGAAAGAAAGGCCTTTCGTATCATTAATTCCCGTCCGCTCACCAACTCTCTGCAACCTCTCTCTCAGCAAAGTGTGGTATCCTGTATAAACAATGAGTGGCGATACTGTAGTGTAGATATAGAAACATTAGTGATAGAGTTAAAGGTAATCGGCAAACTGTAACTAGTTATCATATAATTGTAAAAGTGAAAGGAGATAGTTAGATATATGTGAACAAGAAAGAGGAATAATTTAGATATACGAGAAAGGGAGACAGAAACCGAGTGGTGGTAGAATTATATAAAACAAACCATGGTAATAATTCAAAGAGATGAAAGTAACATTTGGTGACAGAATTAAAGTTCAGGAAATAAGAAAAACAAAATATAGCATAGAGGAGGGAGGCATTGATGAAAGGGGAAGGGGTTTAGAAGGTTGTTGATGAGAGGTAGGTAGAGGAGAGGTAGAGATATGTGTGATGGGAGAGAGGGAGAGCAGTGGCTATAAATAAGCGGTAAGGGGTAACAGGTTTTGAGGTGTGGTCAGTGGGATGTGGATGGTATAGGTATGTAGATTTTCATGTATTCTATCAACTATATATCCCGTATCTATCTGTTTATCCAACTGTCCTCGAGGCCTCATCTATCCATACGTAATTAATAGTCAACCCATCCCAATATACTGTATTTCCATTCATCCATCTGATATCATATATTCCCATACCTTCCTCTGTGTCCCATCCATCCACCCTATATTTCCACTACGTCTAATATATAGCCAACATCCCTTCGCCATCCATACAGTATCCATCCAAGTTTAATTCTTCACTCATCTAATATGCATTCTCTATTAAAGGGGGATTTTCACAATGGATTTTTTCTTGTCCCTCTAGCTATGACCCATTAGTTTCGGAATTTTAAAACGCTCGCTTGTAATAAGACGCTTGCTTGTAATTTAGGAGGAACTGGCGCCGGACAGAAATATGTATCTCGAGGATGAGGGGGGGGGGGGGTTCTTAGAAGTTGTTTTTAAGCTTGATGGAGGTCTATGGAGAAAACTAAAACCTTCCCTTAAGCATTCAAAATCTATTCCTCATCCACCCCTCTGCTCAGCTATTCTTTCAGAGCCGTAAGTAAATGAATCACTCAAATAAAAAAATTTTTTTTTTACATAAATTTGCTGATGCAAAATATTCTGAGTGTTCTGATGAAGTATTGACGAAAGAAAGAGAGAGAGAGAGAGAGGAGAGAGAGAGAGAGAGAGAGAGAGAGAGAGAGAGAGAGAGAGAGAGGCGACACTTAGAAACTCTGAACTATGAACAAAAAGATCAAATAGAGTAGTATTGTACAGTATAATACACACACACACACATATATATATATATATATATATATATATGTGTGTAATTTTTGATATAGTAATTGAATCCACGGCCCCGAATCCCCTCCCCCCCCCCTCTCTCTCTCTCTCTCTCTCTCTCTTCTCTCTCTCTCTCTCTCTCTCTCTCTCTCTCTCTCTCTCTCTCTCTCTCCGCACCTTAAAGCAGCTTATTACTAATGATTACCAGCACGTTACGAAATATTACTAACAGGAATGACATACTGCACACTTAATGAAGGTATTCCAGGAAATTCTGCTTTGTACGTTTCAGGACGTATTTGTCAGACAAAAATTACATTTTACTAAATTGCTCTCAGGTGAGTCTTCATAATTATGGAGTTATTACACATTTAAAGTTATCGATTGATAGCAAAGTAAGCCTAGGGAGTGAAAAAGGAATGTCAGGTTTATTATTATTTTTGTAAATTTGTGTTATTATAAATTTGTTTTCCATTTGTGACGCATGTCCAGTGTGAGCATGCTGTACAGAACGCCTAGTCATGCCCCACTCTCGCTAGGATCGTCAGGGCAGGAACTTTGGCTGTAGTCTATGTAGAGTTTCCTAACTTAGTTCGTGTGAGCCGTTGTACTATAAGTAATATGAATATGTATTTTGTTTTCATCTGAGTCAACGAGTTCTATTTTATATCATTAGTTATAAGTATTGTGTGTAAAACTTATTTGTAATGATGGGAGAAGCAGCCGCCACCGTTGGGGTCAGTGGGTGCGCCATGCGGGAGGTGGGCCTAACTCACTAGCACTCCCCCCCTCCCCCCTCCCCTCAGTGCTGGGAAAGCCTTTGTCTATCCCAGATTGAGAGAGAGAAATTACGTAATGATTGTCAGTGGGCGGTCCTTAGTAGTTCACGTTGGGCTCACTAGAGGGCCGAGTATAAAAAGGGAAGTCTAGCCATTTTTAGATCAGAACTCATTAGGCAGAGCGACTTCTCATTTCCCTTGCTAACTATATATATTCTTCTGACTGATGTGAACTTTCTCTACTAGCTTTACAGTCTTATCTCCTCTTTTCCCTACCCTTTTTAACTTCCATGGTCCCGTTGGTGCAGAACTAGTCAGCCAACGTATTATCGCTTGAGTTCTCACGAGATATATGCCTATTAGATAGCCTATTTTGGAAGGGTTAACTTAGAATAGGATTGATTTATGTTTGTTGCACTCGTATATGCATTTCCCTGTGTGTTATTATTATTGTTCCTGTTTTCTGCTGGTCTAGGTAATGCTAGACTGGGATAGGGCTACTGGTGTTGTGATTTCCGATGTGTACTAGATTTTGTTGAACCTGTACAATCGCAACGGAGACGTGGGAAGCCTGGGTGGTCTTTCTGACTGTGTACCTTGTGAGTTTAGCACTGTGTTGCGAGTGAGGGCTTTTGCCTCTGCCACCCAACACTGTGCTAACTCGTTTGCTTTGACTTTGAGAGGGTCGCCAGGAGAGAACCAGATACTAGCGATCTGGATCTCTCAAGAGAGCACCCCGTCAATTAACGTAATTTGGCCGCACAGCCTTAAGGACCTCGCTAGGCTACGAGCCGCTTGCTCAGCCATTGTTTCCTAGCCTACTACATCCCAGCTAGACTTTGCTCGATCAGCAGATACAGAATAGTATTGAAGCTTTCCTTATGTATGATATTGTTTATGCACTATTGATTTCATGTGTTGCACGCTTAGCTACTTTAGTGATTAGTGGCCCACGAGCACAATCCGAGTAGGCTATTGCCGGTGCATTTGCGGAGTACTTCTTTTTAATGTTTGCCATTTACTATTGCATATTCTTATAATTATTCTTATGCCAATTTAAACCTTTAATAATATTTAATTGCCAGTGTTTTGCTTATTGAATTGCTGTTCAAAATCCGATACGTACTTCTTACGAGCATCCGAGAAGCATCTAACTTTTTCAGAAGATTCCTTGCTCGATGCTTAAGGACTATTAATTAACGTAACGTAATAGTGCCGATCCGAAGTAGAGGGTGGAGGACTTCTTAAGTTCTTAGTCAAGGGTGGATTACTTCGGCTTCGGCCAACACTATTCTTTGGTGTTGTTGTTTCTTACTTCTTTGTTTGATTGTTGACCAGACTAGATAATTCCTGTCTCTTTATTAGTCTGTTGTTGAACACTAGTACCGAGTTCTTGTATACCCCGTTATAGCAGATTGAACTCTGGAGGGTATTGGTGTTTTTTGTTCGGCTGGCAGTACTCAGGGGTTGGGATCGTGTGTTTCCGTTGTGGCAGCGAGCCGTACTCGAGTCCTGATTGAGAGCCCTTGTGTACCCGAGTGCCAGGTCGTAACAAATGGCGACCTTGCTTAGGATTTTGTGAACAGTATAAATTTTTGCAGAGTTGTACAACATTTGTTTGTTTGTATTTTAGCGTGCATATTGAAGAATATTTTTTTTTGTATGGCAATTAGTAAAGCATTTAAGAGACTCCAGTTAATTTAGTAATTAGTGCTTGCATAGGAAGTTTAACACTTTTGTCTCGAGAATTTTTTTGTAGACTTCAGTATGTCGTGCATTAGCACTGACGATGAGCGAGAGATGCCATTTGAAGGTGTGCCGTTAGTAACCAGTGAGGAGGATGCTAGAGTTTTTGTGAGTAAGCGGTACCACGTGACGGAGGAGAGGCTGACTGGGGTGGATGTTTGTGGCTTGCACCTGATAGCCAAGGTTTTGGGCATTTCCAATGTAGTAGGGATGTCCAAGGGGGAGCTGATTTCCTGGGTGTTGCGTGGGCGACATGGGGTTTCGGAGGAGAGGGCGTTTGGGGGGGTTCCTCCCCAGATCCCCTCTCACTCGACTCCCACAGTGCCGTCCACTCAGTTACCGGAGGTTAGCACTCTCCCACAGAGGGATGAGAATTGGCAGATTGGAGTGCCCTCGGGTGGTGCACATGGTGGTTCCCCAGTTTTTGCCACCCCTCCTTCAGTAGTGGCAGCTCCCTCTTCCTGCCTGTCTCCAGATATGGTATTTAGACTTGAGCTTGCTAAGATTGAGGCTAGGAAGCAGGAGAATGAGACTAGGAGGCATGAGATTGAGGTTAGGAGGCAAGAGGATTAGACCAGGAGGCAAGAGGATGAGACCAGGAGGCATGAGGCTGAGCTTAGGTACGACTCAGAGAAATATTGTGCTAAATTAGATTTAGATAAGACTCGTGCAGAGTCGACAGGGACTCGGATGGGCCGTGAGGGCCAAGTAAGAGAACAGTCCTTAGCCCACTTAGTCAAATTAGTGCCGGTATTTAGTGAAACTGAAGTCACAGAATTTTTTAATCGTTTTGAGAAGAAGTGTAGGGAGCATAATTGGCCTGAAGAGAAGTGGGCAGCTCTAGTCTCCTCAAGACTTACGGGTAAGGGTCTGAAGGCTTATGATGCACTGCCTTTAGAGTCTTGCATTGACTACCCAGAATTGAAGAGAGCTGTCCTACGGGCATACGAGTTGCAACCGGAAACATATCGATTGAAGTTTCGGGGTGTTACAAAGACTAGGGAGGCGACCTTTCTTGAACATGCCCGGGACTTAAAAGATGCACTTAAAAACTGGACACGTTCTGAGAAAGCTGAGACGGCCGAACAGTTGACTGAGCTGTTTCTGCTCGAGCAGTTTTATAAGTGTACTGGTGCAGAAATGACTTTAACTATTAAAGAAAAGAACCCAAAAACTCTACAGGAGGCAGCTGAGATGGCTGACCTCCGGCTATCACTAATTCGTGGGTGCGGGTCTGCCCAGCGTAGTGAGGCAGGTAACAAGGGGCGTGACGCCCCACCCCCCCCGAGTTAGTGATATACCTTATGCAAACAAGTACAAGAGCCATGATACCAAGACTGACCACAAGACTAGCACCGTCCCATTTAAGAAGGGGCCGGGCCCTTCCCAGTACCAAGGGAAGCCCAAAGGGGAGTTGGAGTGTTATCATTGTCATGAAAAGGGGCACTTTGCAAGAGTCTGTCCTAGCAAACCACCTACAGCAGCTGTGTCTTTGGCCTGCAACATTGGTGTGTCTCTGAAGTCATCTGAGTTTGCCCGGGGCAGTTCGTCAGAGGCTGAGGCACAGCCAATGCAGAAGCACCTGGGAGGCTCGAACCCTGCTCAGGATGTTTTTTGCGATCATAGAGGGCGGGGTTGCGTGATGTGGGCGGGGCGCAAGCATGGAGTAGAGGTCTTGCGTGATACAGGTGCTTTCCAGACTCTGATGAAAAACTTGACTGGCTACCCTATAAACGCGGCTCGGGTGGTAGTGGTGCAGGGTATTAATGCAACTCGGTCATACCCGCTGGTGCAGTTGGAGGTGGATGGTGTGGCACGTGAATTGGATGTCGGGATTGTGGAGAAACTGCCAGTGGAGGGCGTCGACCTTCTTCTCGGCAACGACTTTGCAATGCCCGCTTTTGAGGTTCTACCCTTAGTCGTTGCCGAGAGGCCGGCCGACGTGAGTAGGGAAGAGCAAGAGTGGGTCGAGCGGTGCCAGGCACAACCCATGGCGTGTGTTGTCACCCGAGCTCGGGCAGCTAAAGTGTCACAGCCTAGTCCTCCGTCTTCAGACCAGCGGAGGAACGATCAACAGGAGGAGGCTAAAGCTGGAGTTGGTTTTAAGAGTTTTGACTCGGCGGCTCTCCCGGGTGATTCAGTATTGGCACCTATGTTGGAGTCTGGAGAGGCCCCAGGACCTGTCACAGCTAGTGAGGAGGTAGGGCAGGAAGAGACTCCGAGGCAGCAACGTTACACACGGAGAGAAAAAAGGGTTGCTCAGTTTGATATTGGGGGAGGACTTGGGTTGCTTCGGAAGCATCTAGACAGGTTGGTTCCCTCAGATGTTTGTAAACTGCAGTTGGAGGATCCGGAAGTTCAGAAGTGTGGTTATGGTGCTGTCGAGATCAAACACGAGGACGGGGAAGCATGTCGTGTGAACCTGTTGGAGGAGTTTGTGAGGCAACCACCTGAGCAGCCTGCTGTCCCTGCGTTGGTCTGCCGCGGCCAAGGTGGAGAAGGAGAGGGGGGCAGTAGGGCACAGGTGGAGGAGAGTAGGGATTGTCATGTCTCGGCGGAGCAGTGGGCGGGGGACACGAGTCTGGTGGCTGTGGAAGCGCTAGAGCACCTGCCTGAGCAGCAGTGTGCAGCACTCCAGCACCAGCTCGGTTCATACCCCACTGGTCGTGCCGAGCCCCTGAGTCTCACAACTCGGGCGGTGCAAGATGTTCCGCGGGCAGGTCACGTGAATGTTGAAAGACCGTTAGCCTCGTTGTTTCGGTGGTTCAAGGTGGGCGACGAGGCTTTGGCATGGTTGCCAGGTCAGGGTCGACCCATGGCTGCCAAGGGTGGTGGTCAAAAGGAGGACATTGAGCAGATTGGTGAGGTTGGCTGTGGAGTGGATGTGCCCGGTCGTCACATAGCCTCCCAATGCTGCTCTAGTCTAATGCAACAGCCCTACCATAGACCGACTGTATCTGGCCATGTCTCTAAAAGCGGTGATGCTGAGCAGGCAGATGTCGTCACAAGGAATGCGGGGGTGCGCATGTACGGTATCGGCGGGGAAGCCTTAGCAATAATGAACTATGGGAGTGACTGCACATGTGGTACTGATTGTCCCTCTCATGACCTGGCTGTTCTAGGGACGAAGGTGGAGAAGGAGGGAGACTACAGGTTAGAAGCTGCGGTCTCGGCTGGGTTGTGGGAGGGCACTAGGCATGTTGTTCGTGGAGACAGTGCAAGGCAGTTGTTTACTAGGCTATGGCAGTACTTTCGCATGTTTATTGCTTCTCCAGGCCTGATGTACGGGGTAGAATCCGACATGCAGGCTGGAGATAGTGCAAGGCTCAGTTTAATTCCCTACCGTATAAATCCTGCTCGACAGCCTATGGTGCAAGCAGAGCTGGATTACGTGTGGACGAAGGGTCTGAGGGATAAGGAATGTCGTGAGTGGTCGTTGCCTGTAACTTTGCAACCGGTGTTAAGTGGCAAGATCAGTGAGTGTGTTGATTGCGAGAGTGTGTGTGCATTATCCCTGACAGACGCCTATACCTTATCAAGAGTTGACGACACCATAGACCGCCTCAGGGCTGCATCGCCTATCACGAAAGTAGATTTAGTAAAAGGTTACTGGCAAGTACCTTTGTCCGAGCGTGCTAAAGAGGTATGTGGTTTTGTTGTGGACGGGAGTACCTACCAGTGCAATGTTATGCCTGACGGACTTAAGAATGCACCAGCAACGTTTCAGAACCTGATGAATGAAATTGTAAAGGACGATGATGGGCTGGAGCATCCTGTTAGTTTCTGCTCGGAGAAGTACAATTCGGCCCAGGGGAGCTGCTCTGTTGTCGAGGAGGAGCTGCTGGCGGTTGTGCTTGCGCTGGGGCATTTCGAGGTCTATGTTCCAGCCTATGGTCCGGTCGTTGTAGTTTACCCAGATCATCACCCTCTCAAGTTCTTGGACCAGTTTCACAATCGGAATATGAGGCTGACCAGGTGGTCACTAAGGTTATTGGTATATAACCTGGACATACGCCATATTGCCGGTTGTGACAACGTGGTTGCAGATGGTCGTTCAAGGGTATATGATCCTGGGTAGATTGACACACGGGTAGCCTCCTGCTTTAGTTTGAATAGTATTTTGCGCTTGGTGCTTGTTGGCTCGCGGTTGTAGCCCAGCGTATTGGGTCGTAAAGCAGGAGTTGAGCGTTTGGTATAGAAGAAAATAGGCTGCCCTTATAGTGCAGCCGGGAAAAACATATTAAAATATAAAAATCATAAAAAACTCTTTCTTTTGATATAGATAATTGTATAAGTTTGTCATAGCCTATAGAGTTTGAGTAGTCCACGAACTATCAAACGGCTGAGCTGCTGTAAGCTCGCTCTGGGAGCATGATATTGTGTCTTTTTGCTATTGTTGGGAGGAGTTATAAAATGTGATTTTTTTTTTTTTTTAATAATAAGATGTGTTTTAGTGATAAACTCAGCTTTGTTTTAGTGCCATGCGGTCGCTGGGGGTGAGGGGCTTGATGGGGTTCTGTGTTTGTCAGATTTTATCTCAGGGTTGAGCAAGTAAAATCTTGGGGGAGGTGTGACGCATGTCCAGTGTGAGCATGCTGTACAGAACGCCTAGTCATGCCCCACTCTCGCTAGGATCGTCAGGGCAGGAACTTTGGCTGTAGTCTATGTAGAGTTTCCTAACTTAGTTCGTGTGAGCCGTTGTACTATAAGTAATATGAATATGTATTTTGTTTTCATCTGAGTCGACGAGTTCTATTTTATATCATTAGTTATAAGTATTGTGTGTAAAACTTATTTGTAATGATGGGAGAAGCAGCCGCCACCGTTGGGGTCAGTGGGTGCGCCATGCGGGAGGTGGGCCTAACTCACTAGCACTCCCCCCCTCCCCCCTCCCCTCAGTGCGTGGGAAAGCCTTTGTCTATCCCAGATTGAGAGAGAGAAATTACGTAATGATTGTCAGTGGGCGGTCCTTAGTAGTTCACGTTGGGCTCACTAGAGGGCCGAGTATAAAAAGGGAAGTCTAGCCATTTTTAGATCAGAACTCATTAGGCAGAGTGACTTCTCATTTCCCTTGCTAACTATATATATTCTTCTGACTGATGTGAACTTTCTCTACTATCTTTACAGTCTTATCTCCTCTTTTCCCTACCCTTTTTAACTTCCATGGTCCCGTTGGTGCAGAGCTAGTCAGCCAACGTATTATCGCTTGAGTTCTCACGAGATATATGCCTATTAGATAGCCTATTTTGGAAGGGTTAACTTAGAATAGGATTGATTTATGTTTGTTGCACTCGTATATGCATTTCCCTGTGTGTTATTATTATTGTTCCTGTTTTCTGCTGGTCTAGGTAATGCTAGACTGGGATAGGGCTACTGGTGTTGTGATTTCCGATGTGTACTAGATTTTGTTGAACCTGTACAATCGCAACGGAGACGTGGGAAGCCTGGGTGGTCTTTCTGACTGTGTACCTTGTGAGTTTAGCACTGTGTTGCGAGTGAGGGCTTTTGCCTCTGCCACCCAACACTGTGCTAACTCGTTTGCTTTGACTTTGAGAGGGTCGCCAGGAGAGAACCAGATACTAGCGATCTGGATCTCTCAAGAGAGCACCCCGTCAATTAACGTAATTTGGCCGCACAGCCTTAAGGACCTCGCTAGGCTACGAGCCGCTTGCTCAGCCATTGTTTCCTAGCCTACTACATCCCAGCTAGACTTTGCTCGATCAGCAGATACAGAATAGTATTGAAGCTTTCCTTATGTATGATATTGTTTATGCACTATTGATTTCATGTGTTGCACGCTTAGCTACTTTAGTGATTAGTGGCCCACGAGCACAATCCGAGTAGGCTATTGCCGGTGCATTTGCGGAGTACTTCTTTTTAATGTTTGCCATTTACTATTGCATATTCTTATAATTATTCTTATGCCAATTTAAACCTTTAATAATATTTAATTGCCAGTGTTTTGCTTATTGAATTGCTGTTCAAAATCCGATACGTACTTCTTACGAGCATCCGAGAAGCATCTAACTTTTTCAGAAGATTCCTTGCTCGATGCTTAAGGACTATTAATTAACGTAACGTAATAGTGCCGATCCGAAGTAGAGGGTGGAGGACTTCTTAAGTTCTTAGTCAAGGGTGGATTACTTCGGCTTCGGCCAACACTATTCTTTGGTGTTGTTGTTTCTTACTTCTTTGTTTGATTGTTGACCAGACTAGATAATTCCTGTCTCTTTATTAGTCTGTTGTTGAACACTAGTACCGAGTTCTTGTATACCCCGTTATAGCAGATTGAACTCTGGAGGGTATTGGTGTTTTTTGTTCGGCTGGCAGTACTCAGGGGTTGGGATCATGTGTTTCCGTTGTGGCAGCGAGCCGTACTCGAGTCCTGATTGAGAGCCCTTGTGTACCCGAGTGCCAGGTCGTAACACATTACATACATTGTAACGGCTCAGACGTGGTTACCTTTCCGTAGTTGTAATATTATACAATAAAGTCCCGTCACAAAGCCGCCCCATCATGTCATCACTTTGTGCTAACCGTGCTGTAGCAAGACTCAACTAGTCCTTACCTTACCTTAGGTTGTGTTCGCCACTCTCCTAGCAGCACCGAGGAGCACGTCGCCCCTCGTTGTGGGTTGTGATTTGGTGCAGCAGACTGTTTGAAGAGACAGCCCGCTTCCTTGCTAAGATGGGCTCGTCTGGCACTTTTTGCAGTTCGACATCGAGGGCTCTCTTGAAGTTGTCTAAAGAGACGCCCCTCATGTCTCTTACTCGCCGTGGGAGTTTGTTGAAGAGACGTGGGCCTCTGTGATAACCAGCCCTCTCGCACCAACTGCAGCACCTGCACCTGCAGTATCTACAAACCACATCAGCCTCAGCAGTGCTACAACAAGACAGTACCATACAAGACTGTACATTAGACAACTTGGACTTTAGAAGAAAAAAAATCCTGCTACAACACTGCCCCACCATGTAAACACTGTGGCCGACTCTGACGTGGCGCCAAACAGCGCCCATGTAAGACTAGTAGAGTCCTCTGTGGAAAGTATTAAGGTATTTAGAGGACATAATCCTTTCGGTATCAGTCCTCATTGTTATGGACTTTGTAGGATATACATTTGTGTAACCATAGTATATTTTGTGAATGTGTTCATGACAATACCATGTTTTGAATTGAATTGAATTGAATTGAATTGAATTGAATCGTCGAAACTTGGGCAGAATAAAATATATAATACACCATCGGATTAATGGAGATAATACGAACCCCTGTATGAGTACCATTACTATATAGCTAAGGACCCTGGGTACGTACCACTCAGAAGCACTAGTGTGTGTAATTCGATAATGATGCTGAAGAGTGCCACCCAGAGCATTACCGGTGTGGATTATACGGGATATTGTTAATGGAGTTGTATTAGGGTGTCCAAAAATGAATGTGCTTAATGTATGTAATAATATGAACCCGTAAGTGTTGGTGTTTAAAATAATGTGTTCAATGTACAGTATGTAATAATATGAGCCTGTAGGTGTGGGTGTTTAAAAAAGAATGTGTTTAATGTTTGTAATAATATGAGCCTGTAAGTGTGGGTGTTTAAATAAGATTGTGTTTAAGGGGAGATGGTTGGGTTTCTGGTCTATTTCTTCCTCATGGTTAGCCCCATTAGTTTTCAGATTTTAAGACGTTCGTTCCATTAGTTTGGCCATTTTAAGTAGCTCAATAATGATACAAAAGAACTCCTGGGAATTGATTAATTCCGATTTTTAACTCACTTTTGTCGTTATGAAAAAAACATTAATCATAATATACAGTATATATATATATATATATATATATATATATATACATACCGGTATATATATATATATATATATATATATATATATATATATATATATATATATATATATCCAAATTAATGGTAAAGAAGACTAATAACCTTTGGTAAACGATTCCTCATAATTTTTCACCAAAATGTTTATTAGCGTAAGCTGCATGGAAATCATTTAAGCATAACTCAAATATGTAAGCTCTACGATGTAGAATATTATTAGTCAATTATTTGTTTGCTGAAACCCGCAACCATGGCTGAAAAAGGTTTAATTATTAGTATATGTGGAAACTATCTGCTTTACCTTGGGCATAATACTCTCTGATGTTGTAGAGGAGTTTGGGAAGGGAGTGGAGCGATAGTGTCGGTAAGGGAATTTGCCGTGTTGCATTATTCAGCTTGAGTATCTCCGGTACCGGGTATGTCTTTAAACTAATTATGTTTGCTCTCTAGCTCGCTCTCACTCTCACTCTCACTATCACACACTCTCTCTCTCTCAACAGTGATAAATGAAAAGAATCCAAGAAAACAAAAGGCCTCCGCTATCAAAGTTCTCAAATTATTGTCTGCGAATCTTTTGATAACGGATCATAAATAACAGAACAACTTGTAGCATTTAAGGGGAGGCAGACCGTTTTTCTGGACCCCCTTCTCCCTCATGTTTAGCCCCATTACTGTTGAGACTTTAAGACGTTCAGCTCATTAGTTTGGCGATTTTAACATCTTTTGCCCCATTTCTTTGTCAATTTTATGACCTTTCGTGCCATTTAGTTTTCGATTTTTTCCTGGCGAGCGATAGCGAGCCTGAAATTTTAAGAGGAACCGGCCTACGGCCGGGAAATTTTTCTATCGAAAAATGTACAAATTTATCTTCAAGGAGGGGACTAGGTTTTTTGTTTTAAGCTTGATGGAGGTCTAGTGAGGAAACTAAGAAATAAAGGAATGAATGACCAAACAAACGGCCAGTCTCCCCTTAATATAATTCTGGTTTCACTTTGAGAATACTTGGGTTGACTTTTTGCTTTTACCACCCATGAGACATTCTTTGGGGGGTATTATGAGAGTTTTGGTAGTTTGAGTTAGCTTCCTTTTTTAGCTTCAATCTTTTTTCAGTACGGTGATGTAAATTTTCAATATATCGTTTTATGTAACTGACGGAAGATCTGTGTGTATCAGATGGTTCATAGATATATGTTTTACCCATTTTTTTCTAGAGACCCTTCCTTTGCAGAACTTAACTGTCAATTGTTAGACAGAAGAGATTGTTATATTATTCTTATTAGCGTGTTCCTACTTTTCTGTATATACAGTATATATATATATATATATATATATATATATATATATATATATATATATGTATTATATGTTGGTGCCATTTGCGCAATTCTTGGGTCGAGTTTCCATCTGTATTCAAATATTGTTTGAGGTAATATTGGACTTTAAGAAGCCATATTCTGTGAAAGATCATTATGTAATGATCTTAGATGTATTATAAATTAATTAACCTCTTGATAATCATGACACGTTATGACATGTTATGTTGGCTATCATTAAACGATTGTATACAGCTTAGGAAGAATCTGTGGGAATTAAATGGGTAAAAGCTGTCTCAATTAACCCTTTGAGTTCCATATACCCTTCCTAATCTAAATAAAATCGTCTAATGCTAGCCAGAATAAAGTGCCATAACACATCATGATCCTCAAGGGGTTGATTCCAATATAAGTAAATATAGAGACAGGTCTAACATTCCGGGGCATTTATATTAACCCTTTCTGTACCGGCGACATCTTGTTAACTCTATTCTGCCTACTGTTAGTCGATTTGAGTCAGCTTAAAAAGGGCATACAGCATTTAACAGGCTGCGAACTATCTCACTTGACCATTTTTACTACCACAGATACTTCTTAAGGGGAGATTTTCACTTGATTTGTTTTTTCTTTACCCCTTTCTCCCTCATGTTTAGCCCCATTGTTTTTGAGATTTTAAGACGTTCGCCCCATTAGTTTGGCGATTTTAAGAACTTTCACCCCATTTATGTCACTTTTAAGACCTTTTGTCCCATTTAGATGTCGATTTTTTCCTGGCGAACGATAGCGAGCCTGTAATTTAAGAGGAACCGGCGGGACATTTTTCTACCGAAAAATGAACACATTTATCTTGAAAAGGGGGTCATGGGGGTGTAATTTCAAGCTTGATGGAAGTCTAGGAAACACTAAAAACCTCCCCTTAAACTGCACAAAATCGTCTAAATACACCTAGAACAAAATTACAAAGACGTCGCCGGTACAGAATGGGTTAAGAATATACGAGTGGGGATTACATAACTGGTATGGAGAAGGTATATATTATCTTATTAGTGGTGTAGCCCTCGGGTAACTCCAAATGTTTAGGAAGTATTGGATTAAAAAGCCCTCTCCCTGCCAGGCAAAGTTGAGAGGGGCCTTCTTGGTCTCTCTCAAATGTGGCAGGTTATGTTAAGGGGGTAGAGGTTATTCTTTGGTATATTTATTAATTTACTTATTTATATTTTAATTTAATAGCTAGACCTCCATCAAGCTTAACAAAAAAAGCACCCCCTAGACCCCCCTTCAAGATAGATATGTACATATTTCGTTAGAAAAATTTCCCGGCCAAAGGCCTGTTCCTCCTAGAATTACAGGCTCACTACTGCTCGACAGGAAAATATCGACACCTAAATGGCACAACAGATCTTAATATTAACAACAAATGGGGCGAAAGAGACCTTTTCTATTGCGCTAGACATATCGAAGGCGTTCGATAGAGTCTGGCTCAAATCCCTTATTTCCAAACTACGTCCCTCCTTCGGTTTCTATCCCTCCATCTGTGCCTTTGTCTAATTTCCTTTCCGGCTGTTCCATAGCTGCGGTTGTGGATGTCCACCGTTCACTTCCTCAACCTATCAACTCCGGTGTTCCTCAGGGTTCTGTCCTATCTCCAATTCTCTTTCTAATTCAGTTTTTAGCTGTTAGTTTACTTGTTTTTGTTTTTTCTGTACTTAGTTTCTTGCTCCTCGCTAAGCTTATTGGGATCATGGCAGGTATGGAGTGCGAGTCTCTAACTGATCTGCATCATCTTATTCTCCAGGTAAGAGAGGAGATGGTTGTGGTGAAGGAAGAGGTCTTGGCTCTAAGGGAGGTTAATGTTAAACTTCAGAGGGAAGTGGATTTGATTAAAGACGAAAATCTAGCTTTCAAGCTTAGCCAAGAGGAAATAAAGTCAAGTAAGGGGAAAAGGGAGGAAGTTGATGAATTTTTTTATTCATGGCAGGTTGTTAAAAATACGGGTGGGAAAGTCACACTCAAGAAGCAGGATAGTAGAATAGGTATGAGTGTGACAAATACATTCTCTCCTTTGCGAGACGAATGTGAGGGAAAAGATAGTCAGGATAAGGGAGGGATAACCGAAGTGCCTGCCGCCGACTCAGCTCCAACCTCTGACGCTGTGCTACCTACCACCACCACTACCCCCACCACCACCAAGGGAGCTTCTGCCACCACCGGGGGTTCTCCAACTGCAGCTGCTGGATCCTCCCGAGGGAAAGGTAAGTCTGTGTCCCGAAAAGGTAAGTCTGTGTCGATTGTGGGCGACTCCATGGTAAGACATTTAGTTAGGGCTACCCCGCACTAAACTTAGGAAGGTTGTGTGTCTGCCTGGCCATGGAGTTGGGAGGGTTTTAGAGAAGATGGACCACATCTTGGAAGATAGTGGAGATAACCCCATTATCTGTCTCAGTGCCGGGAGTAACGATGTTGGTAAGGGTAGAAGTGAGGAACTGCTGCAGCAGTATCGGGATGTGTTAGATAAAGTTAGGATGAAGGGAGGGATCCCTGTAGTACATTGTATCCTACCCAGAAGAGGAGTTCCCAAGGAATGGACATCCAGGGCGATTGGTGTCAATTGCCGTTTGGAGAAATATTGCAAAGAAAAAGCAATACCATTCATTGATAACTGGGATAGTTTCTATGGGAGAGATGGGATGTACGCAAGGGATGGGGTTCATCTTTCACGGTTAGGGGTTTCTACATTAGCTAGTTCTTTAGATAGGGTGGTTGTGGGGTTTTGAACAGAAATATTGAGAGTGTAAATGAGAGGTTAAATGGAACAATTTTAGCGTCAGGCGAAAGCGATAAGGATATTCAGTCTCATGCTAAAAATGATGACTATAATGCAAATGATAGTAGTGATGGTGCAACGGAAGATGGAAATGTCGCTAAAAACAAAGGTAAATTAGGTATAAAGAAAAGAAGTAAATTGAGAGTATATTACACAAACTGTAGGAGTCTATGTAACAAAATGAACGAACTTCGAGCCCTTGTTAGCAAAGAAAATATAGACATAATAGCGCTAACTGAAACGTGGATTAATACAGAAACCAGGCATTTTTTAGCAGAATTTGATATACCAGGATATAGTTTGTTTAAATATGACCGAACAAGTAAGAGGGGTGGCGGTATAGCAGTGTTTGTCAGGAGTACATTAAAAAGCTGTATTAAATCAGGTATTAGACTAATTAACGATAATGAAAGTGTTTGGGTAGAGGTTAACGAAGGTAGTGAGACCATAGTTATTGGAGTTATGTATAGACCGCCAAATATGAGTAGAAATGACGGAACGTCATTATGGGAGGAAATTAAAATGGCATCAAGGTTTAGCAATGTGTGCATTATGGGGGATTTTAATCTTCCGAATATAGATTGGCAGCATCAAATAGGAGACTCTGATTCTGAGGAGTTTATAGAGGTAGTACAAGATAGTTTTGTATTTCAATTCATAGATACGCCGACTAGAGGTAATAATATTCTCGATTTAGTTTTCAGTAACAATGAACATATGGTAAATAATGTAGAGATAGGGGACCACCTAGGAAATAATGACCACAATTCTGTGTATTTTAATATACAATGGAAAGGTAATACCAGAGAGAATACAACATTAATACCTGACTTTAGAAAAGCCAATTATGGTGGGTTAAGAAGAGCCCTATTAGCGGACCCTATGGTCAAAAAATTAAGTCGATCCAGGTGTCCAAATGAGTGTACCCCTTCTCAGGCACCTGTCATCTTAAGTCAGGAAGAGACGTCAACCTTGGTAGATACATACGATAATTTTATCAAGTCAGTATTCAATGCACAAAATAAATACATCCCCAAAAGAAAATTTAGATCAACACAGAACCAACCCAAATGGATGAATAATAGACTATTAGATCTTCTAGGACAAAAGAGAGGAATATATAGAAAAATTAGAAAAGGCGAAATTCACCTACTTGCTTACTATCAGAATCTATCAAGACAGGTAAAAAAGGATATTAGGAAAGAAAAAAGAAATTATGAAATTAAGGTTGCCAATGACTCAAAAAATAATCCTAAAGCTTTTTACCAACTATATAAATCCAAGGTTAGAGATGTAATTGGTCCCCTTAAAACTTCGATAGGAGAAATGACAGAAAATGATTAATTTAGAAATGTGCAGTACATTAAATAGTCAATTTCTTTCCGTTTTCACTAATGAAAATTTGGCACAGTTTCCAGAAGTCCGTAAGGTATATAGCGATAGTATAGAAAATAGGTTAAGTACGGTTACTATAAGTAGAAATGATGTGCTTAAGGAAATTGACAGACTGAAACCTCATAAATCGCCTGGTCCTGATGAGGTATATGCTAGAGTATTAAAAGAATGTAGGGATGAGTTAAGTTACCCATTAACATTTTTATTTAACAAGTCATTGGAGACAGGTATAGTTCCAGAAGCTTGGAAGCTTGCAAACGTAGTTCCGATCTTCAAAAAAGGTGACAAATCAATAGCATCCAATTACGGTCCCATTAGTCTTACATCAATCATAGGAAAGCTACTAGAGTCAATTATTGCTAGTAAAATTAGAAACCACTTAGATACATTTAATTTAATAAATTCTTCTCAGCATGGATTCACTCAGGGACGTTCTTGCCTTACTAATTTGCTTAGTTTTTTCTCAGAGGTATATGAAGCAGTAGATAATGACAAGTCATATGATATAATATATTTAGATTTCAGTAAAGCTTTCGACAGAGTCCCCCATGAGAGATTGATGAGAAAGGTTGAGGCGCATGGAATAGGTGGGGCGTTGTTGGGATGGATTAGGTCATGGCTAATTGGTAGGAAGCAGAGAGTCAGCATAAATGGTACGAAGTCAGAATGGGGAGCAGTCAAAAGTGGTGTCCCCCAGGGATCTGTATTAGGTCCTCTGTTGTTTGTTATATACATAAATGACCTTGATTTAGGTATAACTAGTAGGATAAGTAAATTTGCAGACGATACCAAAATGGGGAGAACAATTGATTCAGATAGAGATATAGAGTGCCTTCAAAGGGATCTAGATACCTTACACGAATGGTCAGTAAATTGGCAGATGAAGTTTAACATTGACAAATGCAAGGTATTAAAGATAGGGAAGATGCATACAAATGTTAAATATAAACTAGCTAATGTGGAATTAGAAAACTCGAATTGTGAGAAAGATCTAGGTGTGTTTGTTAGCAATGATTTGAAGCCTAGACAACAGTGTATAAGCGTTCGAAACAAGGCAAACAGGATTCTCGGGTTCATCTCAAGGAGTGTGAGTAACAGAACTGCTGATGTTATCTTAAAACTTTACTTGTCATTAGTGAGACCCCATATGGATTATGCTGTTCAATTTTGGTGTCCTTATTACAGAATGGACATAGATTCATTGGAGAGAGTACAACGTAGAATGACAAAAATGATCCATAATATTAGAAATCTTCCGTATAAAGAAAGGTTGAAGAAATTAGGCTTGCATTCGTTAGAGAGACGCAGAGTTAGAGGGGATATGATAGAGGTGTTCAAGTGGGTTAGTGGGATTAACAAAGGGGACATGACAAATGTACTAAAGCTCAGTGATAGCGAAAGAACTCGTACCAATGGTTTCAAATTAGATAAATTTAGTTTCAGAAAAGATATAGGCAAATATTGGTTTGGTAACAGAGTTGTAGATGGGTGGAATGGACTACCAAGTGCTATAGTGGGATTAAAAACGATAGGGAGCTTTAAGATAAAATTGGATAAGCATATGGACGAGAAGGGTTGGGTGTGAAGGGGGATCAGCAGGGTTGGGCCAATCAGCGCTCTGCAGACCCCCGTAATCCTGCGTTAATCTCTAACCGTTTTGGTAAGATGATCCTCAGGGTATTAGAGTGTTGAGCCCTATAATTGGGCTTTGTAATTGGGGTTGTGTGGGACAGGGATCTGCCTTGCTTAGGCCAATCGGCTTTCTGCAGACTCCCATTTTCTTATGTTCTTATGTTCTTAATTTTCATAAATGATCTCAACTGTACCTCCAGTCCTATCAACTCATATGCAGACAACCTAGCCAGTAATCCCTCAAAAAACATACAT
>JBAKBP010031409.1:0-24473 GCA_037953745.1 Lithodes maja | reverse complement strand
AGATGTAGATAGGAATTGGGAGCCCCGTTTTTATTTTAACGGCTCTATGGTGCTCCAACAAGGCCCGCCATGCGAAATATCTTTCGTTTAGAAAGATCGTTTTCATTGGCCCCCTCCTTCGCATCGGAATAGTGAAAGAGAAGACCTGAGATACTAATTTTTTAACATTATTATAGAATGGGTATCGTGGGACCTTTCCAATCATTCTTTTAAACCATGGCTCACTCTGTGGCTCCGGAATAATGAAAGATCGGACCTCCGATACTAATGTTTTAATATTTTTGTAGAGTGGGTATCGTGAGGCCTCTACCATATCGTCCAGCCCATACCTTTGATACCAATTCTGCAATTTTTCATTCACATTTCTACACTGCCAAAACTCAATATGATGAGGTTCCGAACTCACATGTAATTGGTACGCCTCGTTCCAAATATCTCGGCTTAAATTATTTATGGAGACGTTATGATGATGATGATGTAAAGTATACCCTATAGATTGATCTATCGAATACATGGAGAGGTCATGTAGTTCGATAACCCGATCCATTTGCTCATTTTGGTCTATATTAGCTTGGTTAAAAATGTCCTTGACACGAGAACGGTGTTGGAAGACGTCGGTATAGTGCCGATGTATCTCAAAGAAATCCCACAAAATAATCACCAAATGTACAGGCATTGTAAATATATTTTCCTCCACATTTTCATCCCGGTCGGGATCCGGTGGGGAGATGACATCCAACAGGTGACTCTCCAACATGTTCTCGGAAACCGCTCGCTTCAGCAGATAATGGTTGATGGTTTCGCGTATATCCATGCACCACATACGTTTCACCACCAAGGCTGTCATGAGTATCACCTTATCCCGCATCTCCATATTTGACTCAGTTCGGTTGATACTCAACCACATCTTTACGAATGGGTCACATTCTGGGAAGGTTGGGTGTCTCGTATAAGTGGGACATGACATGTGAAGGAAATGTATGATATCCTGCAGCGAATAACCCACCAACCCCAATGAGGAATAACCCATCCACTCGGACTCCATGACTATAATAATGAGGTGGAGACAGGGAGAACTGACACTAGATGAGATGCAGTTACCCTTTTATCTGATTGGTAGAGTTAAATTGTCGTTAAGAAATACAAAAATATTTATTAGATTTTAGAAAAATACCCTTTACTCCAGATTATTATTGTTGTTAATGAGGAGGAGGCCATGACTATCTCATTGGGGGTTGGTGATCACCCTTTATATAATTATACCCTTTAACTAAAAAAACAAATTGTTCGTTATCCAAATGTATATAACACGGATATCAAATCCTTTTCACTATCCAAAAGATTGTCTGTAAATCCTTGTGAGATGTAGATAGGAATGGTGAGCCCCGTTTTTATTTAACGTCTCTACGGTGCTCCAACAAGGCCCGCCATGCGAAATATCTTTCGTTTAGAAAGATCGTTTTCATTGGGGAGATGACATCCAACATGTTCTCGGAAACCGCTCGCTTCAGCAGATGATGGTTGACAGTTTTGCGTTGATCCATGTACCACATATATTTCACCACGAAGGCCGTCATGAGTATCACCTTATTCCGCATCTCCATATTTGACTCACTTTGATTGATACTCAACCACATCTTTGTGAAGGGGTCACATTCTGGGAAGGTTGGGTATCTCTTATAATAGGGGCATGACTTGTGAAGGATATGTATGATATTCTGCAGAGTATAACCCATTATTGTTAAATTGGACTTCGTGAGGTGGAGACATTGCTTTTTATCTGATTATCATCAGAGTTATCAAGAAAAAAAAAGTGCTAGATTTTATCTAGCGATTGGTTAGAAAAAATATACACTTTATTCCAGATTATTATTATTCAAATTGGTCCAAATGTTATTAGAAGCCTTGATATTACAGACAGAACTTGCCACTAAATCGAATTCAGCTATTGTATCGGAAATGTAGCTAAATTTAATACCATTGACAACAGTAATTAATAGTTTCAATCGTTTGCCCATTTTGCCGACTGTCAAATATGATGCATATTTGGCAAAGTGGTCAGACCCTCAAACGATTTACGCAAATGGTCAAAAGGCACAAATGATTTGACAAAACGAGCAATTTGCCTACTTAGGCATGAGTTCGGACCCTCGACACCGCCTGTTTAACGTTTTTATAAAAAGGGGTATCGGGAGACCACCAACACCATCCTATTTAAATGTCTTTGTTTTCATAGTGGGAGATAACTGGGGTTTGATAGAAGAACCACCAACACCATCCGATTTAAATGTCTTTGTTTTCATGGTGGGAGATAACTGGGGTTTGATAGAAGAACCATCAATACCACCATCTATGGTTGATATCTTATTTTTTATGTTGGATGATATCTCCGCAACTTCCTCCTCAGCATGAACAACAGTATCAGTATCCTCTGTGATATAATCAACAGTAACAGCATTAGTAAAGCATCAGAATTTAGGGTATTCATTGGTACTATTACTGGTGCTGATAACTTTACTAGCCCGCCTCAGCCTTTTTATATGAACAATAGGGGTGTAATGTAATGTGGACGAGAGGTGGTCTGAGGATTTATATGCAGCCAATCACAGGCCCAAACTAGTAATTATTCAATCCACTGGCCACACCCCTCAAGGCCCAAATCGTAATCTAAGACTTTGGTCTATCTGTAATCGTGAGTTCAGGTTCTCAACTGGCTACACCACACCATGCTGCACACACGTGACGGAGGTGTGAGTAGTACGGCTCTGAATAAAAAAGGGTCATATATAAAAAACCCGGAGGTTAGCAATGGTAGATTTCATTCATGTTAGCTGTCAGAGCCAATGTTAGCCATTTTAGTGTCTCCCTTTCATTGTCCAAAAGACTGTCCGCAAATCCTTGTGGGGTACAGATAGGAATGGTGAGACCTAATTCCCAATAATACTCCAACCACGCCCGCCACATGAAAAATCTTTCGTATAGGAAGATTGATTTCATTGGCCCCCTCTTTCGCTTCGGAATAGTGAAAGGGAGGACCCATGACACCACCTGTTTAACGTTATTGTAAAAGGGATATCCGGAGACCTCTCCCTCAAGCCTTCGATATTTTGGCGGGCTCTTTCCCCGGGGATTTATGAAAGAGAGGACCCGCGATACTATATTGTTTACATTTTGGTAGAATGGCTCTACCTCTATCATATAATTCAGCCCATACCTTATATACCAATTCTTTAATTTTTCCTTCACATTTCCACATTGCCAAAACTCAACATGATGAGGTTCCGAACTTGTGTGTAATTGGTACGCCTCTTTCCAAATATCTTGGCTTAACTTACTCATGGTTAATGAGACGTGAAAATAATGTAGATTATACCCTATAGATTGGTTCATTGAATACATGGATAGGTCGTGTACTTCGATAACCCCCTTCAGGTAACTGTTCAAGTCTATATTATAGTGGTTAATTCTGCGAAAATTGTATCGGAGAGTTCTGCGAAAATTGTCTCTAACGCGAGAACGGTGTTGGAAGACGGTGGTGTAGTGTCGGTGTATCTCGAAGAAATCCCACAACACCAACACCAATTCTTCCATGGTTGCTCCTCCTATATGACCCAGCTCTCGGTCGGAAAAAATAATGTTTGTAATTTTTCCATTGGATTCCTGTGGGGAGACGACATTCAACAGCTCACTCTCCAACATGTTCTCGGAAACCGCCCGCTCCAGCAGACGACGGTTGACGGCTTCGCGTAGATCCATGGGCCACATGCGTTTCACCACGAAGGCTGTCAGGAGTATCACCTTATCCCGCTTCTCCATAGCTGACTCATGGTTGATAATCGACCATGTCTTTACGAAGATGGGGTGATCATATTTTGGACACGATGAATGAAGGATACGTATAATGTCCTCCAGAGAAGAAGAACCCAATGAGGAGGCCATGACTATCTCATTGGGGGTTGGTGATCGCCCTTTATATAATTATACCCTTTAGCGAACAAAATAAAACACTTTTCGTTATCCAAATATATATAACACGGATATCAAATCCTTTTACAAGAGGTGGAAAAGAAACGAATTTTCCTGGTTAAATAAAGTTTATTATAAACAAAGACAAAGAGAGTTCTCTCACTCTTATAATTACCTCTCCAAAATTAGCTTTCTACCCACAGCTAACTCAAAGACAACTGCCGAGGTTGAAGTGACTAAACTAAAGGTTTCTAAATACACCCCAAAGGTTAGCAATGCTAGATTTCATTCATGTTAGCTGTCAGAGCCAATGTTAGCCATTTTAGTGTCTCCATTTCATTGTCCAAAAGACTGTCCGCAAATCCTTGTGAGGTACAGATAGGAATGGTGAGATCCAATTCCCGATAATACTCCAACCACGACCGCCACATGAAAAATCTTTCGTATAGAAAGATTGATTTAACATGTTCTCGGAAACTCTTTCATTTAGAAAGATCGTTTTCATTGGGCCCCTCCTTCGCATTGGAATACTGAAAGATAAGACCTGCGATAGTAATTTGTTTACATTATTTTGAACATAATTATAGAATGGGTATCGCGGGACCTTTCCACTCATTCTTTTACACCATGGCTCACTCTGTGGCTCCGGAATAATGAAAGAGAGGCCCTCCGATATTAATGTTTTAATAGTATTGTATAATGGGTATCGTGAGGCCTCTACCATATCATCCAGCCCATACCTTAGATACCAATTCTTCAATTTTTCATTCACATTTCTACATCGCCAAAACTCAATATGATGAGGTTCCGAACTCACGTGAAATTGGTACGCCTCATTCCAAATTTCTCGGCTTAAATTATTTATGGTGATGTGATAATAATAATGATCACTTCGGTTGATACTCAACCACATCTTTGCGAAGGGGTCACATTCTGGGAAGGTTGGGTATATCTTATAATAATTGGGACATGACTTGTGAAGGATATGTATGTTATCTTGCAGAGTATAACCCGTTATCGTTAAATCGGACTTCATGACTACAACATTGAGGTGGAGACATTACCTTTTATCTGATTGGTAGAATTAAATTGTCATCAGAGTTACCAAGAAATAAAATAGTGCTAGATTTCATCTAGCGATTCAACATGGTTAGAAAAATAAATACCCTCTACTCCAGATTATTATTATTCAAATTGGTCCAAATGTTGCTAGAAGTCTTGATATTACAGACAGAACTTGCCACTAAATAGAATTCAGCTAATGTAGCGGAAATGTAGCTAAATTTAATAGCATTGACAACAGCAATTAATAGTTTCAATCGTTTGTCCATTTTGCCGACTTTGTCAAATATGATGCATATTTGGCAAAGTGGTCAGACCCTCTAACGATTTGCTCAAATGGTCAAAAGGCACAAACGATTTGACAAAACGAGCAATTTGTCTATTTAGGCACGACAGAGACATAAAACGGGATTTAGAGCCTCTATAACTGGGCTATCTTAATACATGAGAGGTAGACATAAAATAGAGCTAAAATCACCCTAAAAAATAAGATAATTAACATTGAATTGACAAAATAATATTTTCTCAAAAACTATTTTCTGAGATTGGACACTAAAGTGAATTGGTCTTGTATGGTGGAGACACAAAACGGGATTTAGAGCCTCTATAACTGGGCTATCTTAATACATGAGAGGTAGACATAAAATAGAGCTAAAATCACCCTAAAAACTAAGATAATTAACATTGAATTGACAAAATAATATTTTCTCAAAAACTATTTTCTGAGATTGGACACTAAAGTGAATTGGTCTTGTATGGTGGAGACATAAAACGGGATTTAGAGCCTCTATAACTGGGCTATCTTAATACATGAGAGGTAGACATAAAATAGAGCTAAAATCACCCTAAAAACTAAGATAATTAACATTGAATTGACAAAATAATATTTTCTCAAAAACTATTTTCTGAGATTGGACACTAAAGTGAATTGGTCTTGTATGGTGGAGACATAAAACGGGATTTAGAGCCTCTATAACTGGGCTATCTTAATACATGAGAGGTAGACATATAATACAGCTAAAATCACCCTAAAAACTAGTCTAATTATCATTGAATTGACAAAATAATATTTTCTCAAAAACTATTTTCTGAGATTGGACACTAAAGTGAATTGGTCTTGTATGGTGGAGACATAAAACGGGATTTAGAGCCTCTATAACTGGGCTATCTACACGAGAGGTAGACATATAATAGAGCTAAAATCACCCTAAAAACTAAGATAATTAACATTGAATTGACAAAATAATATTTTCTCAAAAACTATTTTCTGAGATTGGACACTAAAGTGAATTGGTCTTGTATGGTGGAGACATAAAACGGGATTTAGAGCCTCTATAACTGGGCTATCTACACGAGAGGTAGACATATAATAGAGCTAAAATCACCCTAAAAACTAAGATAATTAACATTGAATTGACAAAATAATATTTTCTCAAAAACTATTTTCTGAGATTGGACACTAAAGTGAATTGGTCTTGTATGGTGGAGACATAAAACGGGATTTAGAGCCTCTATAACTGGGCTATCTACACGAGAGGTAGACATATAATAGAGCTAAAATCACCCTAAAAACTAAGATAATTAACATTGAATTGACAAAATAATATTTTCTCAAAAACTATTTTCTGAGATTGGACACTAAAGTGAATTGGTCTTGTATGGTGGAGACATAAAACGGGATTTAGAGCCTCTATAACTGGGCTATCTTAATACATGAGAGGTAGACATATAATACAGCTAAAATCACCCTAAAAACTAAGATAATTAACATTGAATTGACAAAATAATATTTTCTCAAAAACTATTTTCTGAGATTGGACACTAAAGTGAATTGGTCTTGTATGGTGGAGACATAAAACGGGATTTAGAGCCTCTATAACTGGGCTATCTTAATACATGAGAGGTAGACATATAATACAGCTAAAATCACCCTAAAAACTAAGATAATTAACATTGAATTGACAAAATAATATTTTCTCAAAAACTATTTTCTGAGATTGGACACTAAAGTGAATTGGTCTTGTATGGTGGAGACATAAAACGGGATTTAGAGCCTCTATAACTGGGCTATCTACATGAGAGGTAGACATATAATACAGCTAAAATCACCCTAAAAACTAAGATAATTAACATTGAATTGACAAAATAATAATTTCTCAAAAACTATTTTCTGAGATTGGACACTAAAGTGAATTGGTCTTGTATGGTGGAGACATAAAACGGGATTTAGAGCCTCTATAACTGGGCTATCTACATGAGAGGTAGACATATAATACAGCTAAAATCACCCTAAAAACTAAGATAATTAACATTGAATTGACAAAATAATAATTTCTCAAAAACTATTTTCTGAGATTGGACACTAAAGTGAATTGGTCTTGTATGGTGGAGACACAAAACGGGATTTAGAGCCTCTATAACTGGGCTATCTACACGAGAGGTAGACATATAATACAGCTAAAATCACCCTAAAAACTAAGATAATTAACATTGAATTGACAAAATAATAATTTCTCAAAAACTATTTTCTGAGATTGGACACTAAAGTGAATTGGTCTTGTATGGTGGAGACACAAAACGGGATTTAGAGCCTCTATAACTGGGCTATCTTAATACATGAGAGGTAGACATATAATAGAGCTAAAATCACCCTAAAAACTAAGATAATTAACATTGAATTGACAAAATAATAATTTCTCAAAAACTATTTTCTGAGATTGGACACTAAAGTGAATTGGTCTTGTATGGTGGAGACACAAAACGGGATTTAGAGCCTCTATAACTGGGCTATCTTAATACATGAGAGGTAGACATATAATACAGCTAAAATCACCCTAAAAACTAAGATAATTAACATTGAATTGACAAAATAATAATTTCTCAAAAACTATTTTCTGAGATTGGACACTAAAGTGATTTGGTCTTGTATGGTGGAGACACAAAACGGGATTTAGAGCCTCTATAAGTGGGCTATCTTAATACATGAGAGGTAGACATATAATAGAGCTAAAATCACCCTAAAAACTAGTCTAATTAACATTGAATTGACAAAATAATATTTTCTCAAAAACTATTTTCTGAGATTGGACACTAAAGTGAATTGGTCTTGTATGGTGGAGACATAAAACGGGATTTAGAGCCTCTATAACTGGGCTATCTACACGAGAGGTAGACATATAATAGAGCTAAAATCACCCTAAAAACTAGTCTAATTAACATTGAATTGACAAAATAATATTTTCTCAAAAACTATTTTCTGAGATTGGACACTAAAGTGAATTGGTCTTGTATGATGGAGACACAAAACGGGATTTAGAGCCTCTATAACTGGGCTATCTACACGAGAGGTAGACATATAATAGAGCTAAAATCACCCTAAAAACTAAGATAATTAACATTGAATTGACAAAATAATAATTTCTCAAAAACTATTTTCTGAGATTGGACACTAAAGTGAATTGGTCTTGTATGGTGGAGACAAAACGGGATTTAGAGCCTCTATAACTGGGCTATCTACACGAGAGGTAGACATATAATAGAGCTAAAATCACCCTAAAAACTAAGATAATTAACATTGAATTGACAAAATAATAATTTCTCAAAAACTATTTTCTGAGATTGGACACTAAAGTGATTTGGTCTTGTATGGTGGAGACACAAAACGGGATTTAGAGCCTCTATAACTGGGCTATCTACACGAGAGGTAGACATATAATAGAGCTAAAATCACCCTAAAAACTAGTCTAATTAACATTGAATTGACAAAATAATAATTTCTCAAAAACTATTTTCTGAGATTGGACACTAAAGTGATTTGGTCTTGTATGGTGGAGACACAAAACGGGATTTAGAGCCTCTATAACTGGGCTATCTACACGAGAGGTAGACATATAATAGAGCTAAAATCACCCTAAAAACTAGTCTAATTAACATTGAATTGACAAAATAATATTTTCTCAAAAACTATTTTCTGAGATTGGACACTAAAGTGATTTGGTCTTGTATGGTGGAGACACAAAACGGGATTTAGAGCCTCTATAACTGGGCTATCTACACGAGAGGTAGACATATAATAGAGGTAAAATCACCCTAAAAACTAGTCTAATTAACATTGAATTGACAAAATAATATTTTCTCAAAAACTATTTTCTGAGATTGGACACTAAAGTGAATTGGTCTTGTATGGTGGAGACATAAAACGGGATTTAGAGCCTCTATAACTGGGCTATCTACACGAGAGGTAGACATATAATAGAGCTAAAATCACCCTAAAAACTAAGATAATTAACATTGAATTGACAAAATAATATTTTCTCAAAAACTATTTTCTGAGATTGGACACTAAAGTGAATTGGTCTTGTATGGTGGAGACATAAAACGGGATTTAGAGCCTCTATAACTGGGCTATCTACACGAGAGGTAGACATATAATAGAGCTAAAATCACCCTAAAAACTAAGATAATTAACATTGAATTGACAAAATAATATTTTCTCAAAAACTATTTTCTGAGATTGGACACTAAAGTGAATTGGTCTTGTATGGTGGAGACATAAAACGGGATTTTCACCCTAAAAACTAAGATAATTAACATTGAATTGACAAAATAATAATTTCTCAAAAACTATTTTCTGAGATTGGACACTAAAGTGATTTGGTCTTGTATGGTGGAGACACAAAACGGGATTTAGAGCCTCTATAACTGGGCTATCTACACGAGAGGTATACATATAATAGAGCTAAAATCACCCTAAAAAACTAAGATAATTAACATTGAATTGACAAAATAATAATTTCTCAAAAACTATTTTCTGAGATTGGACACTAAAGTGATTTGGTCTTGTATGGTGGAGACACAAAACGGGATTTAGAGCCTCTATAACTGGGCTATCTACACGAGAGGTAGACATATAATAGAGCTAAAATCACCCTAAAAACTAAGATAATTAACATTGAATTGACAAAATAATATTTTCTCAAAAACTATTTTCTGAGATTGGACACTAAAGTGAATTGGTCTTGTATGGTGGAGACATAAAACGGGATTTAGAGCCTCTATAACTGGGCTATCTACACGAGAGGTAGACATATAATACAGCTAAAATCACCCTAAAAACTAAGAAAATTAACATTGAATTGACAAAATAATATTTTCTCAAAAACTATTTTCTGAGATTGGACACTAAAGTGAATTGGTCTTGTATGGTGGAGACACAAAACGGGATTTAGAGCCTCTATAACTGGGCTATCTACACGAGAGGTAGACATATAATACAGCTAAAATCACCCTAAAAACTAAGATAATTAACATTGAATTGACAAAATAATAATTTTTCAAAAACTATTTTCTGAGATTGGACACTAAAGTGAATTGGTCTTGTATGGTGGAGACACAAAGCGGGATTTAGAGCCTCTATAACTGGGCTATCTACACGAGAGGTAGACATATAATACAGCTAAAATCACCCTAAAAACTAAGATAATTAACATTGAATTGACAAAATAATAATTTCTCAAAAACTATTTTCTGAGATTGGACACTAAAGTGAATTGGTCTTGTATGGTGGAGACACAAAACGGGATTTAGAGCCTCTATAACTGGGCTATCTTAATACATGAGAGGTAGACATATAATACAGCTAAAATCACCCTAAAAACTAAGATAATTAACATTGAATTGACAAAATAATAATTTCTCAAAAACTATTTTCTGAGATTGGACACTAAAGTGAATTGGTCTTGTATGGTGGAGACACAAAACGGGATTTAGAGCCTCTATAACTGGGCTATCTTAATACATGAGAGGTAGACATATAATACAGCTAAAATCACCCTAAAAACTAAGATAATTAGCATTGAATTGACAAAATAATAATTTCTCAAAAACTATTTTCTGAGATTGGACACTAAAGGGATTTGGTCTTGTATGGTGGAGACATAAAACGGGATTTAGAGCCTCTATAACTGGGCTATCTTAATACATGAGAGGTAGACATATAATAGAGCTAAAATCACCCTAAAAACTAAGATAATTAACATTGAATTGACAAAATAATATTTTCTCAAAAACTATTTTCTGAGATTGGACACTAAAGTGAATTGGTCTTGTATGGTGGAGACATAAAACGGGATTTAGAGCCTCTATAACTGGGCTATCTACACAAGAGGTAGACATATAATAGAGCTAAAATCACCCTAAAAACTAAGATAATTAACATTGAATTGACAAAATAATATTTTCTCAAAAACTATTTTCTGAGATTGGACACTAAAGTGAATTGGTCTTGTATGGTGGAGACATAAAACGGGATTTAGAGCCTCTATAACTGGGCTATCTTAATACATGAGAGGTAGACATATAATACAGCTAAAATCACCCTAAAAACTAAGATAATTAACATTGAATTGACAAAATAATATTTTCTCAAAAACTATTTTCTGAGATTGGACACTAAAGTGAATTGGTCTTGTATGGTGGAGACATAAAACGGGATTTAGAGCCTCTATAACTGGGCTATCTTAATACATGAGAGGTAGACATATAATACAGCTAAAATCACCCTAAAAACTAAGATAATTAACATTGAATTGACAAAATAATATTTTCTCAAAAACTATTTTCTGAGATTGGACACTAAAGTGAATTGGTCTTGTATGGTGGAGACATAAAACGGGATTTAGAGCCTCTATAACTGGGCTATCTACATGAGAGGTAGACATATAATACAGCTAAAATCACCCTAAAAACTAAGATAATTAACATTGAATTGACAAAATAATAATTTCTCAAAAACTATTTTCTGAGATTGGACACTAAAGTGAATTGGTCTTGTATGGTGGAGACATAAAACGGGATTTAGAGCCTCTATAACTGGGCTATCTACATGAGAGGTAGACATATAATACAGCTAAAATCACCCTAAAAACTAAGATAATTAACATTGAATTGACAAAATAATAATTTCTCAAAAACTATTTTCTGAGATTGGACACTAAAGTGAATTGGTCTTGTATGGTGGAGACACAAAACGGGATTTAGAGCCTCTATAACTGGGCTATCTACACGAGAGGTAGACATATAATACAGCTAAAATCACCCTAAAAACTAAGATAATTAACATTGAATTGACAAAATAATAATTTCTCAAAAACTATTTTCTGAGATTGGACACTAAAGTGAATTGGTCTTGTATGGTGGAGACACAAAACGGGATTTAGAGCCTCTATAACTGGGCTATCTTAATACATGAGAGGTAGACATATAATAGAGCTAAAATCACCCTAAAAACTAAGATAATTAACATTGAATTGACAAAATAATAATTTCTCAAAAACTATTTTCTGAGATTGGACACTAAAGTGAATTGGTCTTGTATGGTGGAGACACAAAACGGGATTTAGAGCCTCTATAACTGGGCTATCTTAATACATGAGAGGTAGACATATAATAGAGCTAAAATCACCCTAAAAACTAAGATAATTAACATTGAATTGACAAAATAATAATTTCTCAAAAACTATTTTCTGAGATTGGACACTAAAGTGATTTGGTCTTGTATGGTGGAGACACAAAACGGGATTTAGAGCCTCTATAAGTGGGCTATCTTAATACATGAGAGGTAGACATATAATAGAGCTAAAATCACCCTAAAAACTAGTCTAATTAACATTGAATTGACAAAATAATATTTTCTCAAAAACTATTTTCTGAGATTGGACACTAAAGTGAATTGGTCTTGTATGGTGGAGACATAAAACGGGATTTAGAGCCTCTATAACTGGGTTATCTACACGAGAGGTAGACATATAATAGAGCTAAAATCACCCTAAAAACTAGTCTAATTAACATTGAATTGACAAAATAATATTTTCTCAAAAACTATTTTCTGAGATTGGACACTAAAGTGAATTGGTCTTGTATGATGGAGACACAAAACGGGATTTAGAGCCTCTATAACTGGGCTATCTACACGAGAGGTAGACATATAATAGAGCTAAAATCACCCTAAAAACTAAGATAATTAACATTGAATTGACAAAATAATAATTTCTCAAAAACTATTTTCTGAGATTGGACACTAAAGTGAATTGGTCTTGTATGGTGGAGACACAAAACGGGATTTAGAGCCTCTATAACTGGGCTATCTACACGAGAGGTAGACATATAATAGAGCTAAAATCACCCTAAAAACTAAGATAATTAACATTGAATTGACAAAATAATAATTTCTCAAAAACTATTTTCTGAGATTGGACACTAAAGTGATTTGGTCTTGTATGGTGGAGACACAAAACGGGATTTAGAGCCTCTATAACTGGGCTATCTACACGAGAGGTAGACATATAATACAGCTAAAATCACCCTAAAAACTAAGATAATTAACAATGAATTGACAAAATAATAATTTCTCAAAAACTATTTTCTGAGATTGGACACTAAAGTGATTTGGTCTTGTATGGTGGAGACACAAAACGGGATTTAGAGCCTCTATAACTGGGCTATCTACACGAGAGGTAGACATATAATAGAGCTAAAATCACCCTAAAAACTAGTCTAATTAACATTGAATTGACAAAATAATAATTTCTCAAAAACTATTTTCTGAGATTGGACACTAAAGTTATTTGGTCTTGTATGGTGGAGACACAAAACGGGATTTAGAGCCTCTATAACTGGGCTATCTACACGAGAGGTAGACATATAATAGAGCTAAAATCACCCTAAAAATAATCTAATTAACATTGAATTGACAAAATAATATTTTCTCAAAAACTATTTTCTGAGATTGGACACTAAAGTGATTTGGTCTTGTATGGTGGAGACACAAAACGGGATTTAGAGCCTCTATAACTGGGCTATCTACACGAGAGGTAGACATATAATAGAGCTAAAATCACCCTAAAAACTAGTCTAATTAACATTGAATTGACAAAATAATATTTTCTCAAAAACTATTTTCTGATATTGGACACTAAAGTGAATTGGTCTTGTATGGTGGAGACATAAAACGGGATTTAGAGCCTCTATAACTGGGCTATCTACACGAGAGGTAGACATATAATAGAGCTAAAATCACCCTAAAAACTAAGATAATTAACATTGAATTGACAAAATAATATTTTCTCAAAAACTATTTTCTGAGATTGGACACTAAAGTGAATTGGTCTTGTATGGTGGAGACATAAAACGGGATTTAGAGCCTCTATAACTGGGCTATCTACACGAGAGGTAGACATATAATAGAGCTAAAATCACCCTAAAAACTAAGATAATTAACATTGAATTGACAAAATAATATTTTCTCAAAAACTATTTTCTGAGATTGGACACTAAAGTGAATTGGTCTTGTATGGTGGAGACATAAAACGGGATTTTCACCCTAAAAACTAAGATAATTAACATTGAATTGACAAAATAATAATTTCTCAAAAACTATTTTCTGAGATTGGACACTAAAGTGATTTGGTCTTGTATGGTGGAGACACAAAACGGGATTTAGAGCCTCTATAACTGGGCTATCTACACGAGAGGTAGACATATAATAGAGCTAAAATCACCCTAAAAACTAAGATAATTAACATTGAATTGACAAAATAATAATTTCTCAAAAACTATTTTCTGAGATTGGACACTAAAGTGATTTGGTCTTGTATGGTGGAGACACAAAACGGGATTTAGAGCCTCTATAACTGGGCTATCTACACGAGAGGTAGACATATAATAGAGCTAAAATCACCCTAAAAACTAAGATAATTAACATTGAATTGACAAAATAATATTTTCTCAAAAACTATTTTCTGAGATTGGACACTAAAGTGAATTGGTCTTGTATGGTGGAGACATAAAACGGGATTTAGAGCCTCTATAACTGGGCTATCTACACGAGAGGTAGACATATAATACAGCTAAAATCACCCTAAAAACTAAGATAATTAACATTGAATTGACAAAATAATATTTTCTCAAAAACTATTTTCTGAGATTGGACACTAAAGTGAATTGGTCTTGTATGGTGGAGACACAAAACGGGATTTAGAGCCTCTATAACTGGGCTATCTACACGAGAGGTAGACATATAATACAGCTAAAATCACCCTAAAAACTAAGATAATTAACATTGAATTGACAAAATAATAATTTCTCAAAAACTATTTTCTGAGATTGGACACTAAAGTGAATTGGTCTTGTATGGTGGAGACACAAAACGGGATTTAGAGCCTCTATAACTGGGCTATCTACACGAGAGGTAGACATATAATACAGCTAAAATCACCCTAAAAACTAAGATAATTAACATTGAATTGACAAAATAATAATTTCTCAAAAACTATTTTCTGAGATTGGACACTAAAGTGAATTGGTCTTGTATGGTGGAGACACAAAACGGGATTTAGAGCCTCTATAACTGGGCTATCTACACGAGAGGTAGACATATAATACAGCTAAAATCACCCTAAAAACTAAGATAATTAACATTGAATTGACAAAATAATAATTTCTCAAAAACTATTTTCTGAGATTGGACACTAAAGTGAATTGGTCTTGTATGGTGGAGACACAAAACGGGATTTAGAGCCTCTATAACTGGGCTATCTTAATACATGAGAGGTAGACATATAATACAGCTAAAATCACCCTAAAAACTAAGATAATTAACATTGAATTAACAAAATAATAATTTCTCAAAAACTATTTTCTGAGATTGGACACTAAAGTGAATTGGTCTTGTATGGTGGAGACACAAAACGGGATTTAGAGCCTCTATAACTGGGCTATCTTAATACATGAGAGGTAGACATATAATAGCAGCTAAAATCACCCTAAAAACTAAGATAATTAACATTGAATTGACAAAATAATAATTTCTCAAAAACTATTTTCTGAGATTGGACACTAAAGGGATTTGGTCTTGTATGGTGGAGACATAAAACGGGATTTAGAGCCTCTATAACTGGGCTATCTTAATACATGAGAGGTAGACATATAATAGAGCTAAAATCACCCTAAAAACTAAGATAATTAACATTGAATTGACAAAATAATATTTTCTCAAAAACTATTTTCTGAGATTGGACACTAAAGTGAATTGGTCTTGTATGGTGGAGACATAAAACGGGATTTAGAGCCTCTATAACTGGGCTATCTTAATACATGAGAGGTAGACATATAATAGAGCTAAAATCACCCTAAAAACTAAGATAATTAACATTGAATTGACAAAATAATATTTTCTCAAAAACTATTTTCTGAGATTGGACACTAAAGTGAATTGGTCTTGTATGGTGGAGACATAAAACGGGATTTAGAGCCTCTATAACTGGGCTATCTACACGAGAGGTAGACATATAATAGAGCTAAAACCACCCTAAAAACTAAGATAATTAACATTGAATTGACAAAATAATATTTTCTCAAAAACTATTTTCTGAGATTGGACACTAAAGTGAATTGGTCTTGTATGGTGGAGACACAAAACGGGATTTAGAGCCTCTATAACTGGGCTATCTACACGAGAGGTAGACATATAATAGAGCTAAAATCACCCTAAAAACAAAGATAATTAACATTGAATTGACAAAATAATAATTTCTCAAAAACTATTTTCTGAGATTGGACACTAAAGTGAATTGGTCTTGTATGGTGGAGACACAAAACGGGATTTAGAGCCTCTATAACTGGGCTATCTACATGAGAGGTAGACATATAATAGAGCTAAAATCACCCTAAAAACTAAGATAATTAACATTGAATTGACAAAATAATAATTTCTCAAAAACTATTTTCTGAGATTGGACACTAAAGTGAATTGGTCTTGTATGGTGGAGACACAAAACGGGATTTAGAGCCTCTATAACTGGGCTATCTTAATACATGAGAGGTAGACATATAATAGAGCTAAAATCACCCTAAAAACTAAGATAATTAACATTGAATTGACAAAATAATATTTTCTCAAAAACTATTTTCTGAGATTGGACACTAAAGTGAATTGGTCTTGTATGGTGGAGACATAAAACGGGATTTAGAGCCTCTATAACTGGGCTATCTTAATACATGAGAGGTAGACATATAATACAGCTAAAATCACCCTAAAAACTAGTCTAATTATCATTGAATTGACAAAATAATATTTTCTCAAAAACTATTTTCTGAGATTGGACACTAAAGTGAATTGGTCTTGTATGGTGGAGACATAAAACGGGATTTAGAGCCTCTATAACTGGGCTATCTACACGAGAGGTAGACATATAATAGAGCTAAAATCACCCTAAAAACTAAGATAATTAACATTGAATTGACAAAATAATATTTTCTCAAAAACTATTTTCTGAGATTGGACACTAAAGTGAATTGGTCTTGTATGGTGGAGACATAAAACAGGATTTAGAGCCTCTATAACTGGGCTATCTACACGAGAGGTAGACATATAATAGAGCTAAAATCACCCTAAAAACTAAGATAATTAACATTGAATTGACAAAATAATATTTTCTCAAAAACTATTTTCTGAGATTGGACACTAAAGTGAATTGGTCTTGTATGGTGGAGACATAAAACGGGATTTAGAGCCTCTATAACTGGGCTATCTTAATACATGAGAGGTAGACATAAAATAGAGCTAAAATCACCCTAAAAACTAAGATAATTAACATTGAATTGACAAAATAATATTTTCTCAAAAACTATTTTCTGAGATTGGACACTAAAGTGAATTGGTCTTGTATGGTGGAGACATAAAACGGGATTTAGAGCCTCTATAACTGGGCTATCTTAATACATGAGAGGTAGACATATAATACAGCTAAAATCACCCTAAAAACTAGTCTAATTATCATTGAATTGACAAAATAATATTTTCTCAAAAACTATTTTCTGAGATTGGACACTAAAGTGAATTGGTATTGTATGGTGGAGACATAACACGGGATTTAGAGCCTCTATAACTGGGCTATCTACACGAGAGGTAGACATATAATAGAGCTAAAATCACCCTAAAAACTAAGATAATTAACATTGAATTGACAAAATAATATTTTCTCAAAAACTATTTTCTGAGATTGGACACTAAAGTGAATTGGTCTTGTATGGTGGAGACATAAAACGGGATTTAGAGCCTCTATAACTGGGCTATCTACACGAGAGGTAGACATATAATAGAGCTAAAATCACCCTAAAAACTAAGATAATTAACATTGAATTGACAAAATAATATTTTCTCAAAAACTATTTTCTGAGATTGGACACTAAAGTGAATTGGTCTTGTATGGTGGAGACATAAAACGGGATTTAGAGCCTCTATAACTGGGCTATCTACACGAGAGGTAGACATATAATAGAGATAAAATCACCCTAAAAACTAAGATAATTAACATTGAATTGACAAAATAATATTTTCTCAAAAACTATTTTCTGAGATTGGACACTAAAGTGAATTGGTCTTGTATGGTGGAGACATAAAACGGGATTTAGAGCCTCTATAACTGGGCTATCTTAATACATGAGAGGTAGACATATAATACAGCTAAAATCACCCTAAAAACTAAGATAATTAACATTGAATTGACAAAATAATATTTTCTCAAAAACTATTTTCTGAGATTGGACACTAAAGTGAATTGGTCTTGTATGGTGGAGACATAAAACGGGATTTAGAGCCTCTATAACTGGGCTATCTTAATACATGAGAGGTAGACATATAATACAGCTAAAATCACCCTAAAAACTAAGATAATTAACATTGAATTGACAAAATAATATTTTCTCAAAAACTATTTTCTGAGATTGGACACTAAAGTGAATTGGTCTTGTATGGTGGAGACATAAAACGGGATTTAGAGCCTCTATAACTGGGCTATCTACATGAGAGGTAGACATATAATACAGCTAAAATCACCCTAAAAACTAAGATAATTTACATTGAATTGACAAAATAATAATTTCTCAAAAACTATTTTCTGAGATTGGACACTAAAGTGAATTGGTCTTGTATGGTGGAGACATAAAACGGGATTTAGAGCCTCTATAACTGGGCTATCTACATGAGAGGTAGACATATAATACAGCTAAAATCACCCTAAAAACTAAGATAATTAACATTGAATTGACAAAATAATAATTTCTCAAAAACTATTTTCTGAGATTGGACACTAAAGTGAATTGGTCTTGTATGGTGGAGACACAAAACGGGATTTAGAGCCTCTATAACTGGGCTATCTACACGAGAGGTAGACATATAATACAGCTAAAATCACCCTAAAAACTAAGATAATTAACATTTAATTGACAAAATAATAATTTCTCAAAAACTATTTTCTGAGATTGGACACTAAAGTGAATTGGTCTTGTATGGTGGAGACACAAAACGGGATTTAGAGCCTCTATAACTGGGCTATCTTAATACATGAGAGGTAGACATATAATAGAGCTAAAATCACCCTAAAAACTAAGATAATTAACATTGAATTGACAAAATAATAATTTCTCAAAAACTATTTTCTGAGATTGGACACTAAAGTGAATTGGTCTTGTATGGTGGAGACACAAAACGGGATTTAGAGCCTCTATAACTGGGCTATCTTAATACATGAGAGGTAGACATATAATAGAGCTAAAATCACCCTAAAAACTAGTCTAATTAACATTGAATTGACAAAATAATATTTTCTCAAAAACTATTTTCTGAGATTGGACACTAAAGTGAATTGGTCTTGTATGGTGGAGACATAAAACGGGATTTAGAGCCTCTATAACTGGGCTATCTACACGAGAGGTAGACATATAATAGAGCTAAAATCACCCTAAAAACTAGTCTAATTAACATTGAATTGACAAAATAATATTTTCTCAAAAACTATTTTCTGAGATTGGACACTAAAGTGAATTGGTCTTGTATGATGGAGACACAAAACTGGATTTAGAGCCTCTATAACTGGGCTATCTACACGAGAGGTAGACATATAATAGAGCTAAAATCACCCTAAAAACTAAGATAATTAACATTGAATTGACAAAATAATAATTTCTCAAAAACTATTTTCTGAGATTGGACACTAAAGTGAATTGGTCTTGTATGGTGGAGACACAAAACGGGATTTAGAGCCTCTATAACTGGGCTATCTACACGAGAGGTAGACATATAATAGAGCTAAAATCACCCTAAAAACTAAGATAATTAACATTGAATTGACAAAATAATAATTTCTCAAAAACTATTTTCTGAGATTGGACACTAAAGTGAATTGGTCTTGTATGGTGGAGACATAAAACGGGATTTAGAGCCTCTATAACTGGGCTATCTTAATACATGAGAGGTAGACATATAATACAGCTAAAATCACCCTAAAAACTAAGATAATTAACATTGAATTGACAAAATAATATTTTCTCAAAAACTATTTTCTGAGATTGGACACTAAAGTGAATTGGTCTTGTATGGTGGAGACATAAAACGGGATTTAGAGCCTCTATAACTGGGCTATCTTAATACATGAGAGGTAGACATATAATACAGCTAAAATCACCCTAAAAACTAAGATAATTAACATTGAATTGACAAAATAATATTTTCTCAAAAACTATTTTCTGAGATTGGACACTAAAGTGAATTGGTCTTGTATGGTGGAGACATAAAACGGGATTTAGAGCCTCTATAACTGGGCTATCTACATGAGAGGTAGACATATAATACAGCTAAAATCACCCTAAAAACTAAGATAATTAACATTGAATTGACAAAATAATAATTTCTCAAAAAACTATTTTCTGAGATTGGACACTAAAGTGAATTGGTCTTGTATGGTGGAGACATAAAACGGGATTTAGAGCCTCTATAACTGGGCTATCTACATGAGAGGTAGACATATAATACAGCTAAAATCACCCTAAAAACTAAGATAATTAACATTGAATTGACAAAATAATAATTTCTCAAAAACTATTTTCTGAGATTGGACACTAAAGTGAATTGGTCTTGTATGGTGGAGACACAAAACGGGATTTAGAGCCTCTATAACTGGGCTATCTACACGAGAGGTAGACATATAATACAGCTAAAATCACCCTAAAAACTAAGATAATTAACATTGAATTGACAAAATAATAATTTCTCAAAAACTATTTTCTGAGATTGGACACTAAAGTGAATTGGTCTTGTATGGTGGAGACACAAAACGGGATTTAGAGCCTCTATAACTGGGCTATCTTAATACATGAGAGGTAGACATATAATAGAGCTAAAATCACCCTAAAAACTAAGATAATTAACATTGAATTGACAAAATAATAATTTCTCAAAAACTATTTTCTGAGATTGGACACTAAAGTGAATTGGTCTTGTATGGTGGAGACACAAAACGGGATTTAGAGCCTCTATAACTGGGCTATCTTAATACATGAGAGGTAGACATATAATAGAGCTAAAATCACCCTAAAAACTAGTCTAATTAACATTGAATTGACAAAATAATATTTTCTCAAAAACTATTTTCTGAGATTGGACACTAAAGTGAATTGGTCTTGTATGGTGGAGACATAAAACGGGATTTAGAGCCTCTATAACTGGGCTATCTACACGAGAGGTAGACATATAATAGAGCTAAAATCACCCTAAAAACTAGTCTAATTAACATTGAATTGACAAAATAATATTTTCTCAAAAACTATTTTCTGAGATTGGACACTAAAGTGAATTGGTCTTGTATGATGGAGACACAAAACTGGATTTAGAGCCTCTATAACTGGGCTATCTACACGAGAGGTAGACATATAATAGAGCTAAAATCACCCTAAAAACTAAGATAATTAACATTGAATTGACAAAATAATAATTTCTCAAAAACTATTTTCTGAGATTGGACACTAAAGTGAATTGGTCTTGTATGGTGGAGACACAAAACGGGATTTAGAGCCTCTATAACTGGGCTATCTACACGAGAGGTAGACATATAATAGAGCTAAAATCACCCTAAAAACTAAGATAATTAACATTGAATTGACAAAATAATAATTTCTCAAAAACTATTTTCTGAGATTGGACACTAAAGTGATTTGGTCTTGTATGGTGGAGACACAAAACGGGATTTAGAGCCTCTATAACTGGGCTATCTACACGAGAGGTAGACATATAATACAGCTAAAATCACCCTAAAAACTAAGATAATTAACATTGAATTGACAAAATAATAATTTCTCAAAAACTATTTTCTGAGATTGGACACTAAAGTGATTTGGTCTTGTATGGTGGAGACACAAAACGGGATTTAGAGCCTCTATAACTGGGCTATCTACACGAGAGGTAGACATATAATAGAGCTAAAATCACCCTAAAAACTAGTCTAATTAACATTGAATTGACAAAATAATAATTTCTCAAAAACTATTTTCTGAGATTGGACACTAAAGTGATTTGGTCTTGTATGGTGGAGACACAAAACGGGATTTAGAGCCTCTATAACTGGGCTATCTACACGAGAGGTAGACATATAATACAGCTAAAATCACCCTAAAAACTAGACTAATTAACATTGAATTGACAAAATAATATTTTCTCAAAAACTATTTTCTGAGATTGGACACTAAAGTGATTTGGTCTTGTATGGTGGAGACATAAAAACGGGATTTAGAGCCTCTATAACTGGGCTATCTACACGAGAGGTAGACATATAATAGAGCTAAAATCACCCTAAAAACTAGTCTAATTAACATTGAATTGACAAAATAATATTTTCTCAAAAACTATTTTCTGAGATTGGACACTAAAGTGAATTGGTCTTGTATGGTGGAGACATAAAACGGGATTTAGAGCCTCTATAACTGGGCTATCTTACACGAGAGGTAGACATATAATAGAGCTAAAATCACCCTAAAAACTAAGATAATTAACATTGAATTGACAAAATAATATTTTCTCAAAAACTATTTTCTGAGATTGGACACTAAAGTGAATTGGTCTTGTATGGTGGAGACATAAAACGGGATTTAGAGCCTCTATAACTGGGCTATCTTACACGAGAGGTAGACATATAATAGAGCTAAAATCACCCTAAAAACTAAGATAATTAACATTGAATTGACAAAATAATATTTTCTCAAAAACTATTTTCTGAGATTGGACACTAAAGTGAATTGGTCTTGTATGGTGGAGACATAAAACGGGATTTAGAGCCTCTATAACTGGGCTATCTTAATACATGAGAGGTAGACATATAATAGAGCTAAAATCACCCTAAAAACTAAGCTAATTAACATTGAATTGACAAAATAATATTTTCTCAAAAACTATTTTCTGAGATTGGACACTAAAGTGAATTGGTCTTGTATGGTGGAGACATAAAAACGGGATTTAGAGCCCCTATAACTGGGCTATCTTAATACATGAGAGGTATACACATAATAGAGCTAAAATCACCCTAAAAACTAGGCTAATTAACATTGAATTGACAAAATAATATTTTCTCAAAAACTATTTTCTGAGATTGGACACTAAAGTGAATTGGTCTTGTATGGTGGAGACATAAAAACGGATTTAGAGCCCCTATAACTGGGCTATCTTAATAAATGAGAGGTATACACATAATAGAGCTAAAATCACCCTAAAAACTAAGATAATTAACATTGAATTGACAAAATAATATTTTCTCAAAAACTATTTTCTGAGATTGGACACTAAAGTGAATTGGTCTTGTATGGTGGAGACATAAAAACGGGATTTAGAGCCCCTATAACTGGGCTATCTTAATACATGAGAGGTAGACATATAATAGAGCTAAAATCACCCTAAAAACTAGGCTAATTAACATTGAATTGACAAAATAATATTTTCTCAAAAACTATTTTCTGAGATTGGACACTAAAGTGAATTGGTCTTGTATGGTGGAGACATAAAAACGGGATTTAGAGCCTCTATAACTGGGCTATCTTAATACACGAGAGGTAGACATATAATAGAGCTAAAATCACCCTAAAAACTAGGCTAATTAACATTGAATTGACAAAATAAATTTTCTCAAAAACTATTTTCTGAGATTGGACACTAAAGTGAATTGGTCTTGTATGGTGGAGACATAAAACGGGATTTAGAGCCTCTATAACTGGGCTATCTTAATACATGAGAGGTAGACATATAATAGAGCTAAAATCACCCTAAAAACTAGGCTAATTAACATTGAATTGACAAAATAATATTTTCTCAAAAACTATTTTCTGAGATTGGACACTAAAGTGAATTGGTCTTGTATGTTGGAGACATAAAAACGGGATTTAGAGCCCCTATAACTGGGCTATCTTAATACATGAGAGGTAGACATATAATACAGCTAAAATCACCCTAAAAACTAAGATAATTAACATTGAATTGACAAAATAATATTTTCTCAAAAACTATTTTCTGAGATTGGACACTAAAGTGAATTGGTCTTGTATGGTGGAGACATAAAAACAGGATTTAG
>JBAKBP010031408.1:0-24475 GCA_037953745.1 Lithodes maja | reverse complement strand
CATACATACATTCATACATACATACATACATACTTAATGTTGAGAGAGAGAGAGAGAGAGAGAGAGAGAGAGAGAGAGAGAGGAGACGAGAGAGAGGACACAATTGCACACTGGCAAATCCTGCCTTACAATTGGTTCGCATCTTCGTAGACATGAGCAAAGGGACATTCTCTCTCTCTCTCTCTCTCCCTCTCCCTCTCCCTCTCCCCCTCCCCCCCCCCCCCCCCCCCCCCCCCCTCTCTCTCTCTCTCCCTCTCTCTCTCTCTCTCTCTCTCTCTCTCTCTCTCTCTCTCTCTCTCTCTCTCTCACACACACACACACACACACACACACACACACACACACCCTGATGTCAGCTTGTCAAGGGCTCCGTCTGCAAACCAAGAAAAAAAAAAATGTATAAAAAAAGAAAAAAATAACGTCAGGAAGGAGAAATGTGTGGAAGTTACGAAGTTCCTGAGTGGGTGACGCAACTCTCTCTCTCTCTCCCTCTCGCTCTCTCACACACACACACACACACACACACACACACACACACAGTTGATCCTTTACGTTGGAAACACACCGACTACGAGGTCAACTCATTGAAGTCTTGAAGATACTAATGGGTTTAACAATGTGGATTATAACAAAATTTCTATCCTCACTATAAATACAACACGCAACCATGGCTGAATGTTGAAATTATAAAGGTTCAGCACTAGTATTCGTGGACACTTTTTCACATACAATATCGATGCTACCTGGAACAAACATCTCTCAGAAGTTGTAGGTATTTTTTTTGTGTAGAGCATTTGAAGAAGAGTGTAGATAGTATTTTGCCCACGCTGCAGTGAGTATAGTGACTACACAATCCCTCACTTTCCACTTAAAAGTGTCTCCCCGGAATGACCCGCAAAGTTTTTGAGATATTAATTTTACCTTGTTCCAAATATGTAGGCCAAAACTCCTGGACATTAACCTCTATAACTCACAAACGGCTTGAGTATTTGAGCTAATATTTCTACTATTTGGGAAGGGTCAGCCAGAGAATAGGCGTGGACATTTACAGCCCATTTACTCTAGCCTTTTTTTAATCACAGAGGTCAGGGTTCAGGATTTCTGGCCTATATATTTGGAACAGTGTATAGTTAGTCCTTGTAACACCCTGTCACTCTCTCCGTCTCTCTTCCGAAGTCTGTGAGAATCGATACAAGAGGGAGTTTGGACCAAGTTCGGAAGCTTCAAAATGGTGGGGAATTCTCGCACAAGTTGACAGGTTGTTTGGGGGGGGGGGGGAGGATAGGGGCGGTGGCAGAAGAGGGGGATGGAGCGAAGGGCGAGGGGAGGGAGGGGGGGGGGGGGGAATGGATGGGATGCGTCGTACTCTGTGTGTGTATAGAAAGAGGGATGGCTGGGATTGAATCGGATGGCGAATGGGAAGGAGATGAATGGAATAGGCTGCGTTGTACTGTGCGTGTGTGAGTGTGAGTGTGTGTGTGTGTGGGGGGAGGGGGGGGGGAGTTGGAGTATGGTATAGGGATGATTGGTACGAGTTGTTGCATGCGTGGGATGGGATGGATTTCTAGTTGCTAGGTGAAGGATGGAAAATATGGAAAAGGGATTATTACACATAGAAAAAACTTCGCTAGGACTATAATGGAGTTGGCAAGGATGGGATTTAATGTTTTTGGATTAAATGTCATGGGTGAGAATGGGAAGGATTAATTACAGTAGTTGAGCATGTATTGTAAGATAGTGATTGAGGGCATGTCCTATCCAGAGTGAGGTTTGGCATCCTCTACCCAAACTTAGCAGTTTCTGTTTCTTTTACTGTCCTACCTTTCCTTCTGGGGGCGGGAGGCTAGGAATCCTCCTCCCCTTGTAGACTTCACTTATTAGATGAGACAGAGAAAGGGGCGAGGGAAGGCGAAAGTGAAACCGGACTTAAGAATTGTAACTTTTGACGTTGTTTCTGTTTGGGCTCTGTCTTGAGGCGGCCACCCCCAGCAATGAGGTATGTACCTGAGTATATAATTCATACATACACACAGATGAAATGGGATTTGCTTGGGTGCTTGGTGTTTAAGGCAGTTTGAAGTTGATTGGTGGAACTGAGAATTGGCACAAGGGCGATGAAGACAAATTGGAAGCTCTAAGATGAAGGAATATTCTCGGGTAAGTTGAAACCTGTCCCTGGGGAGTGGGGTGCCTTGAGACAAATGGATTAGGATGGATGTCCTTGCGTCAGTGATGGAAATAGATGGTTAGGGTTAGAGGAAGTGCTATGGAAAGGGATTATATATACATATATTCAATATATATATATATATATATATATATATATATATATATATATATATATATAGTGAATTGTTATTCCTTTCAGTACCGGTGACATCTTTTAAAAACAAATAATCAGCTACATTTAGACGATTTTATGAAGCTTAGGAAAGATATATGGTAGCTAAAAGGATTAACTAAGACAGTCAGTAACCTTCTTAATGGGTAGACATCCTTCCTAAGCAAAATAGCATTGTCTAATAGTTGCCAGAATATAATGCCAACGACGCCACCGGTACTGAAGGGGTTAATGGTGAAGTGTTAGCCACAGATCCTTCTTAAGGGGACATGGGCCGGTTTTCTCGACCACTTTCTCCCTCATGTTTAGCCCCATTAGTTTTCAGATGTTAAGATGTTTGCCCTATTAGTTAGTCGATTTTAAGATCTTTCGCCCCATTTCTTCGTCAATATTTAGACCTTTCGTGCTATTTAGATGTCTATTTTTTCCCTGGCGAACGATAGTGAGCCTGTAATGTTGGAAGAACCGGCCTTCGGCCGGAACATTGTTCTACCGAAAAATGTACAAATTAATCTACTGTACAAGGGGGATTTAATGGATGTTTTTTTTTTTTTTTTTTTTTTTAAATTTGATGGAGGTCTAGGGAAGAACCTAGAAAAATCATGAATACATGCAAAAATCGCCCAAAAAGTGAAGCATCTCCCCCCTAAGGTACACAATATCGTCTAAATATAGCTAGAATATAGTACAAAATACGTCGCCGGTACAGAAGGGGTTAAGATGTAATACGACTGGAAGCCCCACCCTCAAGGAATTTTGCGATTGACTGCAGGAATGGAGAGTCGATAGAAGGGAGTTCGGGCCAAGTTCGGGCCAAGTTCGGGCCAAGTTCGGAGCTCAAAAATGGTGGGAAAATGCTCGCTAAAGTTGACAGTCGAGGAAGGTGGAAGGAGAGGAAAGTTGAAAGTCGAGGAAAGTGGAAGGAGAGGACGGCAGCTCGGGTGGATAGTTTGTAAGTAGGGTTAGAAGTTGCTTGAATAGAGGAAGGATTATGTACTGTATATGATTATCAATCTTTCTGTCGTCTATCTATCTATCTATCTATCTATCTATCTATCTATCTATCTATCGTGTCCTCATTTTCTCACTCCCAACTCCCTGACCCACATCAGAATCTAACTCGGAACCATACTGCTGTTGTTGGTTTTGTAATTATAGACTAAGTATAGCTCGTAACGACAGGCAGCCAACTACCCAATTAGACCGGCAATTAATGTTTTTGTGTGTTTTGTTTTTTTTTTTTTTTTTTTGGGGGGGGGGGCGCTTCCCTTGTGTAACTGTGTGTGTGTGTGTCTGTCTGTCTGTGTGTGTTGGGTGGAATTGATAAGAGAGAGAGAGAGAGAGAGAGGGAGGGAGGGAGGGAGAGAGAGAGAGAGAAAACTGCCTGTGTGTGTGGCGGGGGGTTTAGTATCAATGAGCTGGCTACCCACACTTGATTCTCGTACCCACACTTGTTTTTGCCCACATTATCTCTCTCTTCTACCCTCTTTTTTACCCACATTTCTCTTCCCACATGGCTGTTTACCCACAATTTCCTTCTTTCCCACATTTTCCCGTCGTTTATTGTATTAGCCACATTTTCCTGTCTACTGTTTTATGCCCAGCTGTTGTATCCTCCCCACAATCTCCCAGCTGTTGTATCCTCCCCACAATCTATCTATTGTATCCTCCCCACAATCTCCCAGCTATTGTATTTTCCCCACAATCTCCCAGCTATTGTATCCTCCCCACAATCTCCTCCCCTCAATCACCTTCCCACAACCTCCCATCTATTGTAACCTCCCCACAGTCACATCCTCACAGTCTCCTATTTATTGTAATCTCCCCAAAATCTCCTATCTATTGTATCCTCCCCACAATCCCCTACCCACAATCGCCTCCCCACAATCGCCTATCTATTGTATCCTCCCCACAATCCCCTCCTCTCAATTTCCTATGCATTGTATCCCTCCCCACACTCTCCCATCCCACAATAGCCTAGCCCCACGCCCGTCTATTCAGGGAGGCTGGGCTGTCTATTCTTCCCCGTCTTTTATTACGCATCATATTGTCCTGTTCGGCAACTGTCTTTATGCCATTCTTCGCGGGGGTCGGGTGGGTGGAGGAGGAGGAGGCTTAGATCTTCTCGTACACGCACAGTCGCGGTCTGAAGTTGTGTGCGTGTGCTCTCTCTCTCTCTCTCTCTCTCTCGATATATTATTTATATTAATTTCATGATCATAAGTACCGGTGTATTATTATAGCATCCCTAATAGTGTACTAAACAAACATATTTTTTTTTTTCTTTCTTCCAGATGGAAATTGGACTAGGCCTATATCCTCCACAAAATTGGCCTACTCAACACTTGGTCAATACTGGGACGAACCACACACAAAGGTAAGTTTATATAATCATCGCCATCATCATTATCTTCATCATTATAATTATAATAATCATCATCATCATTCATCATCATCATCATCATTGTTATAATTTATATTGTTATTATTTTTAGTAGTAGTAGTATTGTTGTTTAGTTCTTGGGACTACACGATACGCTCAACTTACATTCTACAAGGTAAGATAAACTGAAATGATATGTATTATTATTATTATTATTATTATTATTATTATTATTATTATTATTATTTACCTGAAGCTGTACTTAATTATACAGTAGACATAGCAAGATACGTAATACCGGAATATGTTTTTTAGGACCTAGCACTACATCAAGTAACAGACAGAAAATGGGCCTGTTTTTTTTTTTTTTCAACCCAGCACACCCCTATATGCATTCCCATCCAAGTTTCACTATATAGTTCTTATCACTCGCAAAGTTTAATTTCCTTATGGTGTGGTAGAGAGATAGTACTCTCTCTCTCTCTCTCTCATTTGTGTAATATCCCTCATGTTTTTATTCTCTCTATTTTGTTTTAGTTTCAAACATTTCATCTGCACCCCCCCCCCCCCCCTCTCTCAGTTTAGTAGAGTTTTGTACTTATATATTTTTTTGTTCTGTCGGCTTCATTACTTTATGCGTTCTGTGATATTGTTCGTACTTTTTTCACAGTATCATCGTGTTTATGTTTGTTTTATGCTGCTCTTCAAATTTGTTCAGTCATCCATATCCAATTATTTGTTACAGCTTGTTTTGTTTTAATCGAAGTCACTCGAATGTAAATGTTGTACTGTGTCTTAAGGGGAGATGTCCACTTGAGGGATTTTTTTCTTGACCCCTTTCTCCCTCATGGTTAGCCCCATTGCTTTTGATATTTTAAGACATTTGCCCCATTAGTTTGGCGATTTTAAGAATTTTCGCCCCATTTCTGTCAATTTTAAGACTTTCCGTGCCATTTAGGTGTCGATTTTTTCCTGGCGAGCGATAGCGAGCCTGTAATTTAAGAGTAATCGGCCTTCGGCCGGGACATTTTTCTACCGAAAAATGTACACATTTACTGTATCTTGAAAGGGGGTTTAGGGGGTGTAATGTTAAGCTTGATGGAAGTCTAGCGAACTAACTATACACCTCCCCTTAATAAGCTGTTTTCATTAATGTATTATTTTATTTTTTTATTTTATTTTAGGGGGAAGGGGGGGGGGGGGTTAGGAGGGGTCCAATCTCTTATTTATTCTCATTCTTTGGTTTCTGTTATCATTTCATTGTTCTTCTATTGTATCTATTGTATCTATTAGTATTAGGGTGATTAACTTGTATTGTGTATATTTTGAGTCAGTACGCTTCCTCCTGTTCTTCAAGAACAGCCAAAAAGGAGGTCGACGGAAGTTATGTGATCGTCAATGTGTGTTTGTTTACACATTTAGTCACCTGTCTAACTTATTATCCAAAATATGGTGACTCTCGCTATCGCTCGCCAGATATAAATGAACACCTGGATGGGGATAAGCGTCTTAAAACAGTAGGCTGAATGGGACTGAATGGATGCAACCCAGAGAGAGAGAGAAAACAAAAAGCAGGTCACCCCTCTTAAGTCAATCTGGGTCATTGGCTTGTTCGTCAGGATTCTTTTGTTCTTTTGTACCTTGTTCATTTGTTTTTTATTTTATTTTATTGTGTGTTTTTCTGAATTGGATCTTGTTATTTTATTTGTATTTTTTGTTAATCATGTTTTTTTTTTATTCCAATATGTTTTTGCCTCCGATCTCCGTGTTCGTCAACTTCGTCACTCTCAACCGTATGTTTTTATTTTTCATAATTTTTGACTGAGATACAACAGGTTAGACTTATGCTAGATTCTGTGTATTCGCATACTTTTATGTTAGTGTGTGTGTGTGTGTGTGTACTTACTCTAGTTGTACTTACTCTAGTTGTATTGCGGGAGTGAGCATGCTCGTTATTTCCCGCCTCCTATATGTGTAGGTGTTATATGTATCGTTGGAATGGCTGTGGATGTGTGTGTAGTCTGTATTTTTAGCCAATTGGCGACATCGGAAACGAAGGCTTAGGGTGGATCTGTATGGTACCATTCTCACTATAGACGGTACCGTCTCGCCCGAAGGCTTAGGTAGCCATCAGCTTAGGTGAACCATATGATACCCATCTCGCCTTGTACCATTTTTGCCAACCCCAGATGGGACGTCACAACGTCGTCCACTTATTCCAGGTACCTATTTACAGCTAGGTGAACTGAGGCTAACACATGAAAGGAGACAAGCCCAATTTGTCTCCGCCCGGCCGGGGATTGAACCCCCGACCCCTCGTGTGTGAGACGAGAGCTCTACCACTAGGCTACGGGCTGTGTGTGTGTGTGTGTGTGTGTGTGTGTGTGTGTGTGTGTGTGTTGTGTGTGTGTGTGTGTGTGTGTACTGTATATATATCTATGTGTGTTTTCTTTGTTTGCTATTGTGTATAATACTTGTGTGTGTCTTTGCTTTTGTTTGTGTGCTTGTGTATGTAGATTATGCTTGTTTGTGTGTGGCTGTGATTTTGCATGTAAAGTTTATGTGCTTGCTTTAGTGGATATGTGGTGTGTGTGTGTGTGTGTGTGTGTGAGAGAGAGAGAGAGAAAGAGAGAGAGAGAGTGTTTTGTTGATTTTGTCATGTTTTCTGTACTATATGTTTGTAAGTTTTGTAATATTCTCTCTTATTATTCTATTATTGTCCTATTAAACTGTCAATTGATGTATCTTTAACATTTGTCATTCTGTTTTATCGGCTTCATTAAAACAAAAAACAATTCTCGTCTGTTGTCGTATCCATCATCTCTCTCTCTCTCTCTCTCTCTCTCTCTCTCTCTCTCTCTCTCTCTCTCTCTCTCTCTCTCTCTCCTTATAACTTTCCTAAATACACTTCATCACAGTTTAATAGTGTCACCATTACCCACCATTAACCTCCCTCTCCGCGTCAATAACACCATTATATTCCAAGATGGCCTCCTTCATAGATACACTGACCACGCAGACCTTACGATCCAAGCGAGATGGTCAGGACTTAATTATATTAGAAATAGTGGAACCCCAAATTTATAATAGTGAATGCAGGTGGCATTCTAAAGATACCGGCCCCAATTAGCCCATTTTCTGCCAACATCTCTCCCATTGTCTGCCAACATCTCTATCTCTCATTTTCTGCCAACATCTCTCCAATTTTCTGCCAACATCTCTCCCATCTTCTGCCAACATCTCTCCCATTTTCTTACATCTCTCCCATTTTCTGACAACATCTCTCCCATTTTCTGCCATCTCTCCCATTTGTTTTCAGTATCTCTCATTATCTGCCAACATCTCTCCCATTTGTTGTCAATATCTCATTTTCTGCCAACATCTCTCCCATTTTCTGACACTATATCTACCATTTTCTGCCAACATCTCCCATCTTCTACCAATATCTCTCCCATTTTCTGACATGTCTCCCATTTTCAGACAATATCTCCCATTTTCTGCCAACATCTCTCCCAATTTCTGACACCATCTCTCCCATTTTCTCTCTCCACTAAAGGGGCAAACTGAAGTATGGGTTTTTCTCCTCTCTCTGGTCTTGACGTGTTTCCTCAAATCGGAGTTGTTCTATGCGTTTTGTTTTCCGCGAAGTATCTTGTGCCCGAGTGAGAGAGGTTGTTGAGGGGGTTGGGGGGGGGGGGGGGAAGTTTGCTAGTTATTTGAGGAAACTGAAATTATGTTTTGTGTTTGGCGTTTTGAGTTTTGGTTGTTATGTTAGGGAATGGGTTATTATTGTCTACTAAGGCAATTATAGAAGAATTATACCATAATACTGGCATATTATACTTAGGTTGGTCAATTAGTTATAACGATTGTAAGTCATTATTATTGGCATCCTAAGGGATCAACAAACTGATCTTGGCTGCTAACGAGAACGCCTACATACCCCCGAGGGAGTTGGACGTGGACAGGAGACTCTGTGGGTCCCCCGAGACGGTCCGTCCAGACCTAGTCTTCACGGCCATGAAAAGTTTTTGAGAGAACTTACCCTGCCAGCGTGTGGGATCGAACCTTTGACACCAGAGCTCGCGCTCCTAATACAGTGATTAAGCGCGCTCGGCCACCGTGTGTGTGTGTGTGTACTTACTCTAGTTGTATTCTTACTCTAGTTGTATTGCGGGAGTGAGCATGCTCGTTATTTCCCGCCTCCTATATGTGTAGGTGTTATATGTATCGTTGGAATGGCTGTGGATGTGTGTGTAGTCTGTATTTTTAGCCAATTGGCGACATCGGAAACGAAGGCTTAGGGTGGATCTGTATGGTACCATTCTCACTATAGACGGTACCGTTTCGCCCGAAGGCTTAGGTAGCCATCAGCTTTGGTGAACCATATGATACCCATCTCGCCTTGTACCATTTTTGCCAACCCCAGATGGGACGTCACAACGTCGTCCACTTTTTCCAGGTACCTATTTACAGCTAGGTGAACTGAGGCTAACACATGAAAGGAGACAAGCCCAATTTGTCTCCGCCCGGCCGGGGGATTGAACCCCCGACCCCTCGTGTGTGAGACGAGAGCGCTACCTACTAGGCTACGGGCTGTGTGTGTGTGTGTGTGTGTGTGTGTGTGTGTGTATGGGTGTGGGTGTGTTTGTATGTTTGTGGGTGTGGGTGTGTTTGTATGTTTGTGGGTGTGGGTGTGTGTGTGGGTGTGTTTATATGTGGGTGGGTGTGTTTGTATGGGTGTGTGTGTGTGTGGGTGGGTGTGTGTGTGTATGTGTATGTACGTATTCTACCGTGCACCTGTCACAGCCACTCGACCATCATAGGATAATTCCCACAAGCCTTAACTATTTTCCCCAGCCAGTATTACGATGTGAATATTTGATATAATCCTAACCAGCGCGCGCGACACACACACACACACACACACACACACACACACACACACACACACACACACACACACACACACACTTACCTATATATTATATTATATTCCCGGCATAAATATATCATCGGGCAGGTAAAAAGAAAGTTGATTGTCGGCTGCAGCGTAAGTTAAGGGGGTAGTGCTTGGTTTTTGGTCTATTTATTTCTGTATTTATTTATTTTTGAGTTTCCTCGCTAGACCTCCATCAAACTTAGAAAAACACCCCCTAGACCCCCTTTCAAGATAAATGTGTACATTTTTCTGTAGAAAAATGTCCCGGCCGAAGGCCGATTTCTTCTGAAATTAAGGGCTCGCTATCGCTTAGGTCAACCCTTTGAAAAATGACGGAATTTGACAGTTTATTCTGGCTATCATTAGACGATTTTATGCAGTTTAGGAAGGGTCTGTGGGAATTATAAGGGTAAAGACTATCTTAATGAACCCTCTGACCTCCATATACTCTTCCTAATCTGAATAAAATTGTCTAGTAATAGCCTGAAAGCAGAAAAGAAAGGCATAATCGAATCTTGAACGGGTTAAGTTAGTGTTTTTTATTAGGATGGATTCCGATAGGTTTTTATTAAGGGGAGGTTTAGTTTTTCTGGACCCCCTTCTCGCCCATGTTTAGCCCCATTAGTTTTGATATTCTAAGACATTCGCCCCACTAGTTTCGCGAGTTTAAGACCTTTCGTTCCATTTTTTTTTTTTTTTTAATATGAAGAAACGAGGCGAAAAGTCTTAAAATCGCCAAACGAAGAGATGGACTAAATCTAACGTCTTAAAATATCAAAACTAATGGGGCTAAACACGAAGGAGAAGGGGTTTGGAAAAAATCCCTTCCCTTAAGTCACAATTTTAGAGTTTTAAACGGAATTTTAAAAATCACTTACTTAGCAACTATTAAGTTTTAAAACGCCAACTGAGTAACTAAATTGTAAGCATACTACCTATACAGAACACTGCTGGTAATTGTAAGCATACTACCTATACAGAACACTGCTGGTAATTGTAAGCATACTACCTATACAGAACACTGCTGGTAATTGTAAGCATACTGCCTATACAGAACACTGCTGGTAATTGTAAGCATACTGCCTATACAGAACACTGCTGGTAATTGTAAGCATACTCTACCTATACAGAACACTGCTGGTAATTGTAAGCATACTGCCTATACAGAACACTGCTGGTAATTGTAAGCATACTGCCTATACAGAACACTGCTGGTAATTGTAAGCATACTACCTATACAGAACACTGCTGGTAATTGTAAGCATACTGCCTATACAGAACACTGCTGGTAATTGTAAGCATACTACCTATACAGAACACTGCTGGTAATTGTAAGCATACTACCTATACAGAACACTGCTGGTAATTGTAAGCATACTACCTATACAGAACACTGCTGGTAATTGTAAGCATACTGCCTATACAGAACACTGCTGGTAATTGTAAGCATACTACCTATACAGAACACTGCTGGTAATTGTAAGCATACTCTACCTATACAGAACACTGCTGGTAATTGTAAGCATACTCTACCTATACAGAACACTGCTGGTAATTGTAAGCATACTGCCTATACAGAACACTGCTGGTAATTGTAAGCATACTGCCTATACAGAACACTGCTGGTAATTGTAAGCATACTGCCTATACAGAATACTGCTGGTAATTTTCTAAACGTATTTTGAAGAAGCCCATAACAAAATGATGTATTGTATATGTTTTTAGGCTAAATAAAGTTATTATTATTATTATTATTATTATTATTATTATTATTATTATGATTATGAATGTGATAAATATAAGGTAGGTTGGATAGGGACAATGCGAATCTAACTGGGCAAAAATACTCTGAGGCGAAAATCCCTTCATTGTAATACTTGACTTGGAAACGAAAATCCCTTTATTTTAATACCTGACTTGGAAACGAAAATCCCTTCATTCTAATAGGCGACAGGTCATATGAATCTCGCCTATTTCATATTAACGCATTTTACGGGACTCGGCCATATGGTTGTTGGCCCTTTTTTCTCTCTCCTTGGCGTTTGCTGACTTTGATGTTGAGCCAAGACTTTTTTATTTGACTTTCCGGGTAGTCAGGTGTATTTTTTGTGTTATGGCACAGCTGCTTACATGTGCGACTGTTATTGAGATACGCTTATTGTATATAGGTACAATAAATGTATTATAATCATTGGGTATATTGATGGTGATTCACCTTCCTTTCTTTAGCTATATTGGATAAGTTACTTCCGGCTATTATAGAGATACACAGATGTACATATGGGAATAATAATGGTATATCAAATCATTGGGTATGTTGATAGTTATTTACCTCTCTCTCTCTCTCTCTCTCTCTCTCTCTCTCTCTCTCTCTCTCTCTCTCTCTCTCTCTCTCTCTCTTCTCTCTCTCTCTCTCCACCTAGTTGTGGAAAGGAAAGGGGGAAACAACATGAATCTATCCACACACACACACACACACACACACACACACACACACTCACACTACACTACACTACACTACACTACACTCTTTATCGATATCCATACTTATTCGTACACGGTATGAACATAGTTATCTCTCTCTCTCTCTCTCTCTCTCTCTCTCTCTCTCTCTCTCTCTCTCTCTCTCTCTCTCTCTCTCTCTCTCTCTCTCTCTCTTTCTCACACACACACACCTATCTTGGTATTATCTTCGTTTATGTAAGTGTATTTTTCTCACTCTCTCATATGCATAACTTATTCACAAACACAACCAGGTATTCACGTGTTCTTTCGGCAACCGCTTATATATTTTATCCGAGTTATTTATTTATACTTCTTCCCATTTATATATTGCGTAACATGTTCAATCCATTAATATTCCACCAGACCTGTTCAATAATGCATATCTTTCAGCTTCACCGCGTTCAGTAATAAATATTGTGTTGAGAGTTGGTGGGCCTTTTGGGATGTATATTGTATTATTTCGTTTGCTCATAAATTGTACATGTTTTATATGTTGAATTATTTGTTTCTTATTTATATAATGTATTGATTTATTTTAGCTGAATCTTAATACACGTTTCATAATGGCAGGTTTGAATTACATTAGCATTTAGTTATGTACTCTCTCTCTCTCTCTCTCTCTCTCTCTCTCTCTCTCTCTCTCTCTCTCTCTCTCTCTCTCTCTCTCTCTACAGTATGTGTAGTTCTTCACCCTTTATTTTTGTCTAGTCTGGTTACCATTAGACGATTTTCTTAAGCTTATACATCGACCTCTAGGACTCAAAGAGGTTTAAACGATCTCCATAAACCCTTCGAATAAAACATGAGGAATTTGGAAGGAATCTGAGTGTAAAATGGAGGGAGAGTAAGAAACTGTTCTGGAAAGAAGTCAAGAAAGTTAGGGAAGGTAGCAAGGGAAACAGTAAGGGTGTGAAAGATAAGAATGGGAGAATGCTAGCCGAGAAGCAAGAGAGAGTTGAAAGATGGAGGGAGTACTTCAGTGAGTTGCTAAATGAAAGGAATGAAGAGCCAGCAAACATAGCTGGATATGGTATGGGAGGGAGAAGAAGAGAAGTAGTGGAGGAGGAGGTGGGGATCAGGAGGTCAGAAGTGTGGGAAGCCATGAAAAGAGTGAAGTTGGGGAAAGCACCAGGAACAGATGGAGTGTGTGGGGAAATGTTGAGGTATGGTGGTGAGATAGTGATAGAATGGGTATGGAAAATGTGCAAACTAGCATGGGAGAAGGGGAGTGCACCCGATGACTGGAAGACTGGCATAATAGTCCCCCTATATAAGGGCAAAGGGGAAAGAGGAGTGTGTGGTAACCACCGAGGAATATGTCTTCTAAGCGTAGTAGGGAAGGTATACAGTAGGGTAGTGATTGAGAGAGTGAGAGTGAGAACGGAGAAATGGATAGGCGACGAGCAGGGAGGTTTTAGGAAGGGAAGAGGATGTGTAGATCAGATTTTTACCCTGAATTGTGTTGTGGAGAAGTATCTTGAGAAGAAACAAAAGGTGTATGTTGCCTTTATGGACTTGGAGAAAGCCTATGACAGAGTGGATAGAGAAGGTTTGTGGAAAGTACTTCGAATATACGGAGTAGAGGGCAAGTTGCTGAAAGCAGTGAAGAGCATGTATGAGGGTGCAAAGGCGGCAGTACGTGTGGAGAGTGAGCAGAGCGAGTTCTTTGACCTGAATGTTGGTTTGAAACAGGGGTGTGTGATGTCCCCGTGGTTGTTTACTGTATATATGGATGGAGTTATGAAAGAAATACTATCAAGAGCAGTGGATGTTGGTGTATCGCTGAAAAGGGAGGGAATTGAGTGGAAGCTACCTATACTGCTGTTTGCGGATGATACAGTTCTGATGAGTGATAATGAATGGGAGTTGCAGGGTCTGGTAAATGAGTTTGGAACAGTGTGCGAAAAACGGAATTTGAAGGTAAATACGGGGAAGAGCAAGGTTATGATCTTCGAAAGGGGTGAAGTCACAGAGTGTGAGGTGAAGCTGAACGGTCAGGCTATGGAGATCGTCAACTCTTTTAAGTATCTGGGCAGTGTGTTGAGTAAAGATGGGACTATGGATGAAGAGGTGCGGGAGAGGGTACAACAGGGGAAGAGGGTTGTAGGAACGCTAAAAGCAGTAACAAGAAATAGGGTGGTCAGTATGGAAGTGAAGAAGTCCTTGCATGACAGTGTGGTAATCCCGACACTGACTTACGGAAGCGAAGCATGGACGTTGGTTGAGAGACTCAGACCAAGAGTGAGAGCAGTGGAAATGAATTACTTAAGGAGTGCGTGCGGAGTTACATGGAGGGATAGACAGACTAATGAGGAAGTAAGAAGGAGGTGTGGTGTGGAGGTAGATGTGCTGGAAAGTGTGAAAAGGAACAACTTGAGATGGTTCGGCCATATGGAACGTATGGAAAGCGAGAGAATGACTAAGAGGGTGTACGAGAGCGAGGTGGAGGGACAGAGAGGGAGAGGTAGACCGAATATGAGGTGGAAGGATGGAGTGAGGAACTACATGAACGAAGGCGGTGCTGGTTGGGAGGAGGGGCGTCGACTGACTGGGGACAGAGGTGCATGGGGCGGTTCGTTCGTGGCCACCCCTTCGGGGATCACGGCGTCGGGCAATAGATAGATAGATAGATAGATAACACAGGCCCTTCTTTACCTGCTTAAAATCGTTTAATGTTAACCAGAATCAAAGTTAAAAAGGCGTCATGGTGCTGAAAGGGTTAATGAGTACTGGATATATTTAAGTACATTATCTAGCTATTATTTTGTACCTTCACATGTTCAGTAATTATGTTGTACCTTCACATGTTCAGTAATTATTTAATGTTGGTTTGTGGTCTATTTTTTTATATATTTAATTAATTTTTTTAATTTCCTCGCTAGACCTCCATCAAACTTAGAAAAACACCCCCTAGATTGCCTCTTAGGACCCGCAATGTCTGTGCAGTCTGGGTATCTGTGTAACTATGTGTAAATCACACAGAGTTTCTCATTAAGTCCATCTTCCAGCGTCTTTGTCGGAGTAGCCGCATAAAAGTTGTCCTCTTTTTACCCCACTCCCTCTCATTAGGTCGCTGGGATCTGGTTATTATTATTATAGTTATTATTATTATTATTATTATTATTATTATTATTATTATTATAAAACCAACACACACACACACACACACACACACACACACACACACACACACACACACACACATACATATATATAGTAGCTAGATAACACACACAAGCATACACATAATAATGAGCTTAGCTCGCATTGCGTAGATTCCCCTTGACGAAACAAGCAAGTGAATAACATATTAGATAAAGAACACACACACACACACACACACACACACACACACACATATATAGTAGATAGATAATACACACACACAAACACATATCAGATAAAGAACACACACACACACACACACACACACACACACACACACACACACACACACACACACACACATTTTATAAAAGGTTAAAGCTGTACATAACCATTAAATACTCATACAAAGATAGAATAATCTCCCTTCGTCAACTAACTCTCCATCCACCAGTTTTCCACTACTTCATCTATCTATTCTTATAGTATATTATCATTCTACTATATATCTATCTATCTATATCTATATGCTCAGGCCCAATCCCCACTTTTCCTTTTTAATTTTTTTTTTTTTTTTTTTTTTTTGTACTTCTTTTATTATTACTATATTATATTTTATAGATTATTATTATATGAGGCCTATATTAATTATTATTTTGCTAAATTATTCTACTGTCTATTATTCCATATATCAACTATTCCACTCACCGCCCACTTACTGATGATAATTAGACAGAAATTCACTTATGACGGTCGGCATACCAAATACCAAATATGACAAGGGTACGTTAAAGGTGGATTGTGTTTCACGATATTACATGGGATACAACTGTCATACACACATACATACTGTACATACACGCATATATAACGCCCAGCTCTTCCATATTTCGCCTTCTGTCACACACACACACACACACACACACACACACACACACACACACACACACACACACACACACACACACACACACACACACACTACCGAGGATTAACCTCCCATTGTAGTACCTGCACCCTCTTTATCCTGACCATACCAAAACAGTTTCTGTATGTATGTATGTTTGTGTGCATACGTGAGCGTTTGTGTTGTTCTGTATATGAGTAAGTAAATAAATGTGTATATGTACTGTATATCACTTACTCTCATGGTTATTTTATGATAATTTGTATTCTGCACATGCATCATTATTGTATTTATTTATTTTGTTTGTAAACTAAGCTTACCATCCTCATATCTGTACATCTCATGTTCATCCACTAAATTGTAAAATGTGTATTTTCACCTCATGAGGCTGCCATTCTTTAATAAACCGTTTATTATTATTATTATTATTATTATTATTACATACCCCATACATAAGTACATACATACCGGCATACATACCTCTATACATAATTATGCCCACAGAAAAACTCACAAAACCAGTAGTCCCTCCCATACATGCATACCCACATACACACATACATACATACATACATACATACTGTACATACATACCTCCTAATATTCCTTCATGCATACCCCTCATACATAGGCCCACAGAACAATCCCCCAAACTAGTCGGCCATCCCACCATAACGGCTCCCCTTTCATTGTGCCCATTGTTGGTAACTTGGGGGTGTAGCGTTTTCATTCCCAGTTGTTTTATTTGTTATGTCTGTCTGTGTGTTTATTTATTGATCTATCTGTGTGTTTGTCTATCTGTCGATCTATCTATTTATCTATTAATGTATAATTGTATCTATCTATCTATCTATATTGATCTATCTTTATCTATATCTATCTATCTACCTGTCAGTTGTATCTATTTATCTGTGTCTGTCTATCTATCTATCTATTAATACATCCAAACACATTAGCCTTTTAACGGAGGCTAACAGTATATATATATATATATATATATATATATATATATATAATTTACTATACGGCCATCCTTTTTCATCGAAGCTATTGTATTGAACTTGGCCACGGATTTTATTTTTGCTTTTGGCATTTCATGTTTTCATTTCCAATTGTGTTGTTTTGGTTTTACCAGGCTCGACACCTGGGCCCGCACCTGATACCCCTTACCTCTCCCCTCCTTTATTCCTTTATTACTTATTCCTTTATTTGTTTACCTTTATTTCTGCTCCTTTAGCCAATTTCTTATATTCACTATTCTTTTTCATTTTGTTTTTGCCTCATCCACTCTCCTCTTTCCTTTATTTCTTACATCCATATTAACCCCTTCTTTACCGGCGAAGTCTTTTATATTTTATTCTAGCTAAATTTAGACAATGTTGTGCAGTTTAAGAAGGATCTGTGGTGATACAAATTGTTAAGTGAGATAGTTCGAAGCCTTTTCATTGCTGGAGGTCCATTTTAAACTGACTAAAAGCTTCTAATAGTAGCCAGAGTTAAAGTTAAAAGGACGGCACCGGTAATGATAGGGTTAATTTGTTCTTATTCTTTCTTCTTTCTTTTTTCACCTTGCTTCTTAACTATTACCCTACTCATTTACTATTACCTTACTCATTTACTATTACCTTACTCATTTACTATTACCTTACTCATTTACTATTACCTTACTCATTTACTATTGCCTTACTCATTTACTATTACCTTACTCATTTACTATTACCTTACTCATTTACTATTACCTTACTCATTTACTATTACCCTACTCATTTACTATTACCTTACTCATTTACTATTACCTTACTCATTTACTATTACCTTACTCATTTACTATTACCTTACTCATTTACTATTACCCTACTCATTTACTATTACCTTACTCATTTACTATTACCTTACTCATTTACTATTACCTTACTCATTTACTATTACCTTACTCATTTACTATTACCCTACTCATTTACTATTACCTTACTCATTTACTATTACCTTACTCATTTACTATTACCTTACTCATTTACTATTACCTTACTCGTTTACTATTACCTTACTCATTTACTATTACCTTACTCATTTACTATTACCTTACTCATTTACTATTACCTTACTCATTTACTATTACCCTACTCATTTACTATTACCTTACTCATTTACTATTACCTACTCATTTACTATTACCTTACTCATTTACTATTACCCTACTCATTTACTATTACCTACTCATTTACTATTACCTTACTCATTTACTATTACCCTACTCATTTACTATTACCTTACTCATTTACTATTACCTTACTCATTTACTATTACCTTACTCATTTACTATTACCTTACTCATTTACTATTACCTTACTCATTTACTATTACCTTACTCATTTACTATTACCTTACTCATTTACTATTACCTTACTCATTTACTATTACCCTACTCATTTACTATTACCTTACTCATTTACTATTACCTTACTCATTTACTATTACCTTACTCATTTACTATTACCTTACTCATTTACTATTACCTTACTCATTTACTATTACCTTACTCATTTACTATTACCTTACTCATTTACTATTACCTTACTCATTTACTATTACCTTACTCATTTACTATCACCTTACTCATTTACTATCACCTTACTCGTTTACTATCACCTTACTCGTTTACTATTACCTTACTCGTTTACTATTACCTTACTCGTTTACTATTACCTTACTCGGTTTACTATTACCTTACTCATTTACTATTACCTTACTCATTTACTATTACGTTACTTATTCTTTACGTCCTTATTTCTCCCAATTACCATCATCTTTTATGTTAATGGTATATATATATATATATATATATATATATATATATATATATATATGTATATACGAGTAGCAGTATTTACATTTGTTTTAACCATGTCTATCAATATCTACCTTCATATATTTCCAATTGAAAACATTTTCCATAATCAGTCAAAATCATTAAACTGTTAGGCTGCCCACATCAATTTTCCAGTGGCAAAACAGATCTATTGTAAAAAAAAAAAAAAAAAATCCATCAGCGTTGGGACTTTAAATGGCAATTCCCTGGTCATATTGGGGTCGACCTGTGTGGTGTAGCGGTATGGAGGGAGAGAGAGAGAGAGTGAGAGTGAGTGAGTACAAAGGAGTACAAAGGAAATCAAGCAACAACAGGTCTAGTGACCCTTCTAGGCTGCTTGTCCTCCAAAACACTGAGGATCAAGTGCCCAAACAGTGGTTTAGAGTTTAGAGTGAGTGAGTGGGCGAGAGCAAGAGCGAGAGCAAGAGAGCGGGGGGGGGGGGGGGGGGAGATAGAGTATATATATATATATACTGTATATATATAGAGAGAGAGCGAGAGAGAGAGAATGAGAGAGAGAATATTCTAGTGCCTGTGTGTGTGTGTGTGTGTGTGTGTGTGTGTGTGTGTGTGTGTGTGTGTATGTGTGTTATCGGAAAACAACGTAGATTGCATGTGACGGGGAAAGGCAAGAGCGAATATTGGAAATCGGAGATGAACAAAAGAACATCCCAATAAAAAAGACCCAAGAACGATAGTGTGTTACAGAATTGACCACTTGCGAGTTTCAGGCTATACGGAAGTTGGAGGTGTGGACATCGATGTTTAGCAGAATTAACAAGTACAATGTGGTCGAAGTACATTTATACATTTATAAAACCAAATTAATCATAGTTTCTATCCTTCAGAAACCTACATTATGATTGGATTTCGGATTGGATTGGATTGGATGTATGTTTGCGGCTCCAACTTCCTTATAGAACGAAATTCGCCAGTGGCCAATTGGGTTACAAAGGGAAGTACAGAAATGCGGACGTGGATACAAGTTCTAGTGGCTGTAAATTCACCCCCTGCATTTTGACCGTTTATTCTGGCTACCTTTAGACGATTTTACACAGCTTAGGAAGGAGCTGTGAAAATTGAAAGGACCAGGAATATCTCGATTAACCCTCTACCTTCCATATGCCCTCCCTAATCTTAATAAACTCGTCAAATAATAGCTAGAAAACTGACCAACCTTTAACTGTCTTCGTGGTGCGATGTATAAGGTGTTGATTTTCGGTGTGAGCATCCTGGGTTCGAGTCCACGGACTGCCACATGTGTTTGTAAATTTCATTAATCGATTTTAGGAGTATTTGTTGGTTGTTGGAAGGAACATAATAAAAGAAATGCTTTATCTTATCTAGAAAGTATATATATATATATATATATATATATATATATATATATATATATATATATTTTTTTTTTTTTTTTTTTTTTTTTTTTTTTTTTTGGTGTGCACTTATAAGAAATTATGTTCGTGAGAATTGGAGAGAGAGAGAGAGAGAGAGAGAGAGAGAGAGAGAGAGAGAGAAGAGAGAGAGAGAGAGAGAGAGAGAGAGAGAGAGAGAGAATAAACATGACGAAAAGAACTGAAGACAGAACCCAAAGAGAGGTAATAAAACCGCAAGAAAAGGAATAAAAAAGGAATTAGTCTTATCCCCCCAAACTTTTCAACTCCTTTTGCCCATAAACCTTCGTTCCTCTGCCCAAGCACGTAGTTTGAAGGCTTTTTAACTCTTTCTTTCGTTTGACTTATCATTGGACGATTTTTATCCAGCTTAGTAAATAGATCTGTTGACTTGACCCTTTTTTGAAGATTATGACGCATTTTGGCAGTTTATTCTGACCATCATTAGACGATTTTATACCATTTAGAAAGGATCGGTGGGAATGATATGGGTAAAGGCTATCTCAATTAACCCTCTGACTTCCATATGCCCTTCCTAATCTGAATGAAATAGTGTAATAACAGCCAGAAAACCGAAATAAACGCTAATTACTGAGGCTGTGTTGTTTTGTCTTTTCACTGTGTTCGTATAAGTTTTGGTTTGTTTATTTTGCAAGTTTTACATTATCATTGACCACTAGCCAGTTTCGGGTTATATGGAAGAAGGCCCTGTGGACATTGTCAGGGGGAAGACTCTCTCAATTAACCCTCTAACATCCACATTCCCTTCCTAATGTTAACCCTTTCACGCTTATATAACGCAGAGGTTGCCAGACTAGCAATAAGAAATAGAGTTCTCTCACATTTATAATTACCTCTCCAAATTTAGTTTTCTGCCCACAGCTAACTCAAAGACAACTGCAGAGGTTGAAGTAACTAAACTAAAGGTTTCTAAATACCCCTGATGGTAACAAAGGCTTTAAAGTATCCCTAATAGGCTCAAAATCGCGTCATATGTCGGAGAGGGTTAAGATAGCCGGAAAACAAGGACACTTATAGCGTTTACCCCTTCTGTACCGGTGACATCTTTTTAGCCTTATTTTGCCCACAATGTTACGATGTTATTCAGTTTCAGAAGGCCCTACAGCAATGAACCAGGCTTCGAACTATCTCACTTAAGGGGAGATGGGCCGGTTTTCTGGACCACTTTCCCCCTCTTGTTTAGCCCCATTAGTTTTCAGATGTTTGCCCCATTAGTTTGGCGATTTTAAGACCTTTCGTCCCATTTCTTCGTCAATATTTAGACCTTTCGTGCTATTTAGGTGTCGATGTTTTCCCTGGCGAACGATAGTGAGCCTGTAATGTTGGGAGAACCGGCCTTCGGCCGGAAAATTTTTCTACTGAAAAATGTACAAATTAATCTAAAAGGGGGATCTAATGAATGTTTTTTTTTTATAATTTGATGGATGTCTAGAGAGGAAACTAGAAAAATAATGAATACATGCAAAAATCGGCCAAAAAGTGAACCATCTCCCCTTAACCCTACCACAGGTCTAAATTTAACTAGAATAAAATGAAAAAGACGTCGCCGGTACAGAAGGGGTTATTATTATTTTATTCTGGCTAACAAGAGGCGATTTTATGCCACTTAGATAATGTGTCTCGTAGTCTTGTGAATTAACCCCTTTGAAGATTATGACCCATTCTGACGGTGTATTCTGGCTATCAACATACGAGTTTATACAGTTTAGGAAGGTCTAGCGAGGAAACTACAACATCAATGAATATGTAGGCCAAACAGCAAGCACTACCCCCTTTAACTCAGAAAAGGTATCTTGCAATCAGCCCTTCAACGTGATTCCAGCCATCATTATAGAAATTCATATAATACTACTACTACTACTAATAATAATGATAATAATAATAATAATAATAATAATAATAATAATAAAAATAATAATAATAATAATAAAAATAATAATAATAATAATAATAATAATAATAATAATAAAAATAATAGTAATAATACAAATATTAATAATAATTTCAAGATTAAAGTGCTACACAAATCCTCCAATAACTATCGTACTTGACTTGTTCGGGCCCTTATCTAACTAGATAAAATCGTCTACAGATAGCCAACATAGAGGGTCATTGTACAGGTAAGGGCGAAAATCTCACCGAATCATGCTTGAAATTCGCCCCTATGTGAAAATATAATATGAAATTTGATGGAGGAATATATGGGAAAACAATTTTATCCGTGTGCTATGAGCGTATAAGGGGAAGTTGATGACTATGGGGGAGAGAGAGAGAGAGAGAGAGAGAGAGAGAGAGAGAGAGAGAGAGAGAGAGAGTGTTACATAGAGTTATATATATACACAGACTACATAGACCTTGCGGTCCCTACTAGGTAGTCAGGATTTAATGCTAAAATATAATTTGCTACAAAGTGGAAGGCAAGGTTAGCAAAGCAGAAGCCTCTCTACCCACCCACCATTCCCTCCGTCCTTAGGTCGGCATGAAATATAGTTGGGGAAACAAGGCCCCCAGCAGAATGAGAAACATTTCTACTAGGAAATTCATAGTAAAGAAGGAAGTTGAGAAATATTGTAAACTACTGTGGCTTAACTTTGTTTGTATTGTATATGTATGTTTTTGAGAGAGAGAGAGAGAGAGAGAGAGAGAGAGAGAGAGAGAGAGAGAGAGAGAGAGAGAGAGAGTGAGTGTGTGTGTTTTTGAGAGAGAGAGAGAGAGTGTGTGTGTTAAGAGTTAGAATGAGGGAGGGAGACAGAGGAATGATGAACAACCATAAAACCAAAATATATAAGCCAAAGATGAACTACCCCACGATCGGCCAATAATGGGAGACGAGGGGAGGAGATGATCCGTGGAGAGAGAGAGAGAGTACAAAGGAGTACAAAGGAAATCAAGCAACAACAGATCTAGTGACCCTTCTAGGCTGCTTGTCCTCCAAAACACTGAGGATCAAGTGTCCAAACAGTGGTTTAGAGTGGGTAAGGGAACATTGGAAAGGGAACTACTGCCCTAGAACTAACGTGGCAGGACTAGGAAGTTAGTAGGGGACATATGGGTTAGTAACTGAGGGGAGGATAAAGTTATTCATTTACAAACGCAGTCAGTCGCGGGTTTGATGCGATATATTTGTCTAGGCGGAATTTAAATGAATCAACGGTGATGCAGTCTATAACGTCTTGGGGAAGCCCATTCCACAAGTTGACAACTCGATTGAAGAAGAAATTCTTAGATTCGTGCGAGTTAAAAGATTTACCAATAATTTTGCAACCGTTTCCCCGCGTGTAATTAGATTGGTCGATAGTGAAGTACTTACTACAGTTCATATTGTCGATGCCTTTGATGATTTTGAACACTTGAATTAAGTCGCCTCTTAATCTGCGCTGGGTTAAAGGAAATAGATTTAATTCTCTAAGACGCTCTTCGTATGGTTTGTTCTTTAGGCTAGGTATCATTTTGGTAACTCTACGTTGAACTCGTTCTAGCTTGTTTATATCTTTTTGGTAATAAGGGCACCAGGATTGAACGCAGTATTCCAGAAGAGGGCGGACTAAGGAATTGTAAAGGGTTAGGATAACTTCTTTGGATTTATGCTCAAATGACCTGCCTATAAAGCCAATTATTTTGTTTGCCTTCTTAACAACTTCTGAACATTGTTGACTCGGTTTTAGGTTACTCGATATTGTTACTCCCAGATCAGTTTCTCTGTTTACATTCTTAAGCTGAGTGCCATTCATCGAATAGTTTGCTTTCTCATTTAGGTATCCGACATGTAGTACTTTACATTTATCCGCATTGAAACTCATTTGCCAAATTTGGGCCCAACATGACAATTTATCTAGATTGTGTTGCATATCGTCAACTTGTTCTTTTGAGAGTACGCTATTTGCAATTTTTGTATCGTCAGCAAATTTTGAGATTGTGCAGGTGAGACCCTCATCTATGTCGTTGATGTAAATTAGAAAGAGAATTGGTCCTAGTACCGATCCCTGGGGTACCCCGCTACTTACATTG
>JBAKBP010031407.1:0-24475 GCA_037953745.1 Lithodes maja | reverse complement strand
GTGTCTTTGGCCTGCAACATTGGTGTGTCTCTGAAGCCTTCTGAGTTTGCCCGGGGCAGTTCGTCAGAGGCTGAGGCACAGCCAATGCAGAAGCACCTGGGAGGCTCGAACCCTGCTCAGGATGTTTTTTGCGACCATAGAGGACGGGGTTGCGTGATGTGGGCGGGGCGCAAGCATGGAGTAGAGGTCTTGCGTGATACAGGTGCTTCCCAGACTTTGATGAAAAACTTGACTGGCTACCCTATAAATGCGGCTCGGGTGGTGGTGGTGCAGGGTATTAATGCAACTCGGTCATACCCGCTGGTGCGGTTGGAGTTGGAGGTGGATGGTGTGGCACGTGAATTGGATGTTGGGATTGTGGAGAAACTGCCAGTGGAGGGCGTCGACCTTCTTCTCGGCAACGACTTTGTAATGCCCGCTTCTGAGGTTCTACCCTTAGTCGTTGCCGAGAGGCCGGCCGACGTGAGTAGGGAAGAGCGAGAGTGGGTCGAGCGGTGCCAGGCACAACCCATGGCGTGTGCTGTCACCCGAGCTCGGGCAGCTAAAGTGTCACCGCCTAGTCCTCCGTCTTCAGACCAGCAGAGGAACGATCAACAGGAGGAGGCTAAAGCTGGAGTTGGTTTTAAGAGTTTTGACTCGGCGGCTCTCCTGGGTGATTCAGTATTAGCACCATTACTTAGTTCTGGAGTAGCCCCTGGGCCTGTCATCGAGAGTGACGAGGCTGGGCATGACGAGTCTCCACGACAGCAACGTTATGAACATCGAGAGAGACAGAGGGAGCAGCTCAGTATCGGGGAGGGTCATGCATTGCTCCGGGAGCAGTTAGATCGCTTGGCACCCTCAGATATACGTCGGTTGCAGCTGGAGGACCCTGAGCTCCAAACGTGTGCTAATGGAGCTGTGGAGCTCGACGAGGACGGTGATGCACAGCCGGGAGATTTTTTTTATTTAGATGGCATCCTGTATCGGCGTTTTCAAGACCCTAACCGTAGCTGGAAGATGGGGTCCGGGGTAGTGGACCAGTTGATGGTGCCGCGGGAGTGCAGGGATAGCCTACTGAGTTTGGCGCATGACACACCGCTGGCAGGACATTTGGGGGTAAGAAAAACGGTGGCGGCTTTGGGGAAGTTGTTTTGGTGGCCGGGGATGAAGTCTCATGTGCAGTCCTGGATAAACTCGTGTGGTATTTGTCAACGGGTCGGGAAACCAAACCAAGTTATTCCTAAAGCTCCGTTGCACCCTATTCCTGTAATTGGGCCACCTTTTAGTAAGATTGTTGTTGACATGGTTGGTCCCCTCCCTCCCACAAAGGCTGGTAATAAATTTTTGTTAACCATCATGGATGTTGCCACTAGATACCCCGATGCATACCCCATGAAAAACGGCATGGCTAAGACGGTAGTCAGTAACTTGTTGTGGTACTTTTCAAGGTACGGGTACCCGGAGGAGATTCAGTCTGATCAGGGGTCCAATTTCACCTCCAATCTCTTTAAGCAAACAATGCAACAGCATGGAATACGGGCGGTGGTATCGTCAGCGTATCACCCTGAGAGCCAAGGGGTGCTTGAGCGGTGGCATGCCACCCTTAAAAGCATGCTCAGGTGTTATTGTGCTGATAACGGAAGAGATTGGGATCTTGGATTGCCGTATGTACTGTTTGCTGCTCGGGAAGTGCCTGGTGAGAGCCTGGGATTTAGTCCAAACGAGCTGATTTTTGGACACCGAGTAAGGGGCCCCCTTAATATGCTGCGGGAAATTTGGGAAGGAACTGTGCCGCCTTGTTCCTTGTTGAAGTATGTGTTTGAAAGCCGTGAGCGCATGCTTAAGAGTCTGGAGATGGCAGGTCGGAATTTAACAGGGTCACAAGCTTTAATGAAGGACAGGTATGATCGCAAAGTGAAGCTCCGGGAGTTCATTGTGGGACAGGAGGTGTTGATTTTGTTGCCTTTGGTGGGTAACCCCTTGTCGGCGAAGTATACTGGACCCTATAAAATTGTGGAGAAAATTTCGGACCTAGATTACCTTGTTGCCACTCCAGACAGGAGGAAGAAGAATCAGTTATGTCACGTGAACCTGATAAAAGAGTATGTGAGGCGCCCCTCTGAGCCTCTCACTGTCCCTGTGTTGGCTTGTTGCGGCCGTGGTGGAGAAGGAGAGGGGGACAGTCAAGCTTCAGAGGAGGATAGCTGGGATCACCATGTTTCAGCGGATCAGTGGGCGGGGAACTCGAGCCTAAGGGCTGACGAGGCTATAGCCCATTTGCCTGAGCCGCAATTTGAAGCTATCCGTCAGTTGCTCGGTTCATACCCCACTGTATTTGCTGAACACCCAGGCCTCACTACTCAGGCTATGCATGATGTTGACGTGGGGGACCATCTACCCTTTAAGTCAATCCCGTACCGTGTGCCCCCCATAAAACTACCCGCTCTGAGGGATGAGTTGGAGTATATGCTCGGTAGAGGGTTGATAGAGAAAGGTACCGTTAAATGGACTTCCCCCGTAACACTGCAGCCTAAACCAGATGGCAAGGTACGCGTCTGTATTGATTTCCGTAGGCTAAACGGTTTGACTCCAACTAACCCATATCCTCTTCCTCGGGTTGATGATAGTGTTGATAAAATTGGTAATGCTCGGTTTTTGTCTAGGGTTGATTTAGTAGAAGGTTACTGGCAAGTGCCTTTGTCCGAGCGTGCTGGAGAGGTATGTGGTTTTGTTGTGGACGGGAGTACCTACCAGTGCAAGGTTGTGCCTGACGGACTTAAGAATGCACCAGCAACGTGTCAGAGCCTGATGAATGAAAGTGAAAAGGACAATGATGCGCTGGGGCATTTCGAGATCTATGTTCCAGCCTATGGTCCGGTCGGTGTAGTTTACCCAGATCATTACCCTCTCGAGATCTTGGACCAGTTTCACAATCGGAATATGAGGCTGACCAGGTGGTCACTAAGGTTATTGGTATATAACCTGGACATAAGCCATATTGCCGGTTGTGACAACGAGGTTGCATGTGGTCGTTCAGGGGTATATGATCCTGGGTAAATTGACACACGGGTAGCCTCCTGCTTTGGTTTGAGTAGTATTTTGCGCTTGGTGCTTGTTGGCTCGCGGTTGTAGCCCAGCGTATTGGGTCGTAAAGCAGGAGTTGAGCGTTTGGTATAGAAGAAAAATAGGCTGCCCTTATAGTGCAGCCGGAAAAAAAACATATTAAAATATAAAAATCATATAAAAACTCTTTCTTTTTGATATAGATAATTGTATAAGTTTGTCATAGCCTATAGTGTTTGAGTAGTCCACGAACTATCAAACGGCTGAGCTGCTGTAAGCTCGCTCTGGGAGCATGATATTATGTCTTTTACTATTGTTGGGAGGAGTTATGAAATGTGAATTTTTTTTTATAAGATGTGTTTTAGTGATAAACTCAGCGTTGTTTTAGTGCCATGCGGTCGCTGGGTGTGAGGGGTTTGATGGGGTTCTGTATATCAGATTTTAGCTCAGGGTTGAGCAAGTAAAATCTTGGGGGAGATGTGACGCATGTCGAGTATGAGCATGCTGTACAGAACGCCCAGTCAGGCCCCACCCTCGCTAGGATCGTCAGGGCAGGAACTTTGGCTGTAGTCTGTGTAGAGTTTCCTAACTCAGTTTATGTGAACCGTTGTACTATAAGTATTATCATTATGTATTTTGTTTTCTTCTAAGTCAACGAGTTCTATTTTATATCATTAGATATAAGTATTGTGTGTGGGACTTGTATGTAATGATGAGAGGAGAGAGAGAGAGATATTACGTGGCGGGGGGTCAGTGAGTGCGCCACGCGGGCCGGTAGGCCTAATTCCCTCCTCCTTCCTCCCTTTCAGCGCGTGGGAAGTTCTTTGTCGATCCCAGATTGAGAGAGAATATGACGTCATGATTGCCAGTGGGCGGTCCTTAGTAGTTGGCGTTATGCTCACTAAAGGGCCGAGTATAAAAAGGGAGGTCCCGCCGCATTTTCCTCAGAACTCATCAGGCAAAGCGACCTCTCATATCCCTTGCAACTATCCATATTCTTCCGACTGATGTGAACTTTCTCTACTCTCTGAACAGCCTATCTTCTTCTCTTCTCGTCACTGTTTAACCTCCATGACCCCTTTGGTGCAGATTTAGTCAGCCAAAGTATTATCGCTTGAGTTCTCACGAGATAAGTGCCTGTTAGATAGCCTATTTTGGAAGGGTCAACTAGAATAGGACTGATTGATGTTTGTTGCACTCGTATATGTATTTCCCTGTGTACTATTATTCATGTTCCTGTTTTCTGCTGGTTTAGGTAATGCTAGACTGGGATAGGGTTCCTCGAGTTGTGATTTCCTATGAGTGCTAGGTTGGTTGAACCAGCACAATTGCAACGGAGACGTGGGAAGCCTAGGGGGTCTTTTTGATTGTGTACCGTGGGAGTTTAGCACTGTGTTGCGAGTGAGGGCTTTTGCCTGTGCCACCCAACACTGTGCTATCTCATTTGCTTGACTTTGAGAGGATCGCCAGGAGAGAACCAGATACTAGTGATCTGGATCTCTCAAGAGAGCATCCCGTCAATTACCGTAATTTGGCCGCACAGTCTTAAGGACCTCGCTAGGCTACGAGCCGCTTGCTCAGCCATTGTCTCTTAACCTTAGATATCCCAGCTAGACTTTGCTCGACCAGCAGATACAGTATAGTATTGAAGCTTCTCCTTATGTATATTATTGTTTAAGCACTATTGATTTCATGTGTGGCACGCTTAGCTACTTCAGAGATTAGTGGCCCACGAGCACAATCTTAGTAGGCTATTGCCAGTGCATTGTCGGAGTACTTCTTCTTAATGTTTGCCATATCCTATTGCTTATTCTTATAATTCTTCTTATGTCAATTTAAAGCCTTTAATTACCAGTGAGTTATTCATTAAATTGCTGTTCAAAATCCGATACTTACTTCTTATGAGTATTCGAGAAGCATCTAACTTATCAGAAGATTCCTTGCTTGATGCTCGAGGACTATTGTTTAACGTAACGTAATAGTGCCGATCCGAAGTAGAGGGTGGAGGACTTCTTAAGTTCTTAGTTCAAGGGTGGATTACTTCGGCTTCGGCCAACACTATTCTTTAGTGTTGTAGTACTTTCTTCTTTGTTTGATTGTTGACCAGACTAGATAACTCCCGTCTTGCTATTAGTCTGTTGTGTGAAACGCTAGTACCGAGTTCTTGTATACCCCGTTATAGCAGATAGAACTCTGGAGGGTAGTGGCGTTTTTTGTTCGGCTGGCAGTACTCTGGGGTTGGGATCGTGTGTTTCCGTTGTGGCAGCGAGCCATACTCGAGTCCTGTGTAAGAGCCCTAGTGTACCCGAGTGCCCGGTCGTAACAGTAGTCAGATCAATAACAGTGGTGGGTCCGAACCTGATGTTATTCATAGCCTCAGCTTAGCATATTGTGTTATGGATTCTCCCAACAATAGTATATGGAGATGTCGATACCTGTGCAGCATGACTAAGTTGCGGATCTTCAAGACACTGGTGCTCCCTGTATTCCTAAATGGTTGCAAGGCATGGAGACTCATCGGAAATGTTTCAACTCCTTTGGTACCAAGTGTCTACACAGGATCATGTAGTATTGTTAGTATGGCCACATATCAAACCAGTGCTATTCTCTGAAACTGATTTGAGACATAATTGGTACATAGTCCCTGAGCGTCAGCTTCGTCAATATGGGTACACTGAAGTCGATCCTGCTCAGTTTTGTTGGGTGACAATCCTGCGCGAAGGAGACCTTGGGGAAGACCACATGTCTCATGGTTGAGAAGAGTTGGCCATTCATATTGGGAGCCACTTGGGCTGGACCGAGTCATGGCTTGTGCAATCGTGCTGAGGGACCACTGGGAGTGGAGTCAAAGTATGAGTGCAGCTACACGAAGCCGTGGCGTAAGACCCCAGTGAGTGAGTGAGTGAGTATAATGAGTGCACTACCCTTTCCCAACATCAAAGCTTTATATTTATAGCTAATACAAAACTCACATTATTCTTGTTTCTCCTCCCGACCATTACCTCTATTACCATTGCCAGTCATCCATACTCTTTTTATAACCATTATGCCAACTCAGATAATTTTAAGGACTAGTATATTTTCCCATCACCCATTAAACTTGCCCACCATTCATTACATTTGCCCTTCAACCTAACTCCTCCAAATAGCAAACCCAGTACTCTCATTATTCATATTTGCCTTCCGTAGCACATAATGAGTGGAGCCTCCAGTAGCCTGTCTCGCCTGCTCTCACACCACCACCAGCTCCCGGAGACCTGATCCCAAACCGACCCCCCTTAGACTCGCCCGCGGTGGCAGGAGGCTAGAGAATCAGACAGTTCCAGGTTCGGCTAGGCTGCAGTGACATTGTCTCCTCAAGCGACTTGGTGGAGATGTAATTGTTGGTATGTCTTTTCTTTCTCTGTTCTGTCTGTGTGCTTGTTTGTTAACAATAATTCTGCAAAACATGTATATACTGAACTAGTATAATACATTTGGCCTGTACAGTATGCTCAAGTATACAATATATTTTTTGCCAATGCCTTAAATAATAATTTATTGTTTTACTTGGGACAAGTTTTTTATGACTTCCCATGTTAATTTTTTTTTTTTTTTTTTTTTGCAATTTCTCATGAAAAAAAACCCCACTAAAATGTCTTTCCCTGAGATTGGAATTCTGCCCCCTTTGGAAGGTCAGTTCAATATGGACAAGATTAGGAGAGGATAGTTGCTTGTATCCATCAATTAAACAGGTTAGTCTACTTTTCCACTTTGTTGCTCGAGGAATCCATCTGTTATCATCTCTTCTAAATATATGCAACAAAGATTCTCCGTGATCAAAATACAATACAAATTTTGTTTGAATCCTTATGCTTCCTGCATAAAATAGTGTGTACATTAGGCTTACTAAGAAAACACTGGACGACCAGGTGAGCGATGAATTTTCAAAGACATTCATTTCATATTATCAAATCAATATATAGTGATTTATTTATTGGTTCAACAAATATGTATGACAATTCAATCACATTACTCGACATTGTATCACAATACTTATCCTCACACATCTTTACTTTCAGTTGTTGGCGCAAGACATGATGTAAATAAATCGACCGAGAGATATTTCTTTAAGAACCGACACACGATAACCGAAAACAATGGAGAATGGAGATGCTTACCGAAGCAAAAAAGACATACCAGACTGACGAGAATACTAAAAAAATATAGGAAGACAAGTAGAGCCGAGACAACCAAGATGTAGAGATGGTAATTCTACAAAAAAAACACGAGGTATAAAGTAATAAGGACGAGCCACATAGGAACATTAAACACGGCAAGAGTGGGGCCAAGAAGAGAAGATTTAGAACAACAAGATAGAAAGAAGCCAAAGACGAAAAGAGGAATCAAGAAGAACAACACAATAGAAGACCCGTAAGAAGAGAAGCACAACCAAATTACAGAGCCAAGGAGAACTAATTAGAGCGTCAGGAAGTAGGTTAACCCTTACAAGGTGGTATTGTAATTTTGGTATTCTGGCTAATTTATATTTTTATAAATTTCACCACAACACCAAACCCCTCCAATGAAATTAATGAAAGCATATATGTGATTCACCGGGATTATTTTCTGGGTAATATAAGAAAATCATGAGCATCTTACGCAGAAGCTCTAGGAATCAAAACGGTTGGATATTAAAATGTCAAACTTGCAAAACAAACCAAAAGAGGAACTGCACAATATAAAGACAATAGAACCTATCAAAATATCAGATAACCCTTTGATTACAACAGATCATTCCTAAGTTACAATGGCCTGCACAAGTAGTTGGTACACTATGATATGATAAACTTGAGACAGTGAGCATTAACATATGAAAACCATCCAGTTCGGGGGAGTGTTTCAAGAAATATCATCAACATGTCACAATTGTTCAACTAACATTTTGGATTGGTTATGTTCAACAAATACAATTTCTAATGGAAGTTCTTACTTTTATCTTGGTTAGGTAACAACATATCTTGATGCCTTTACGTATCACATCTTTTAGCCTTCAATAGAGATCATTCATCCTCGAATAGGATTTTATGTATGCATTGCCTTGAGTTCTGTCTACTTTCCATATTTCTATGTATTGAATTAAATTTTTTAACTAAATCATGAAATAAACACACCTACTTCTTCACTGATTATTTATAGGTTTGTTTATTGTCTGGGTCATTAGGCAAATGTGTATGATTCCTGACCTACAACATTATTGGTGGAGTGCTACCCTCTAGTTGCCATTACTAAATTGATCACATGCGAGTTTTGGGCTATGAGAAAGATCGGGATGTAGACATCAATATTTTGCAGTTACCTACTAAAATGCAGTTGTAGGGCATATAATTATTATAGCATCAAATTGTATATCGATCATTATTTTACACAATTTGTGTATCCGATGTTTACGACTTCTACTTCTTTACAGCCCAAAACTCTCATGTGATAATATATTCACCAATTTATTCTGATTTATCTAAGGAATATATAGTGCCTATCTTTTATGTATAGCACAGCCGTGCGCAGGAATATTTGGAGGAGAAATTCTGCTAAACCAAGTATTTTGAAAACTTGACTGCACCACGTTAATTGGGTTACTGGTTTTCACCTATCGAATCTCACTGTCTTGTGCCTACCGCAAGGTGGTAAGGTGATATCCAAACAGTCTTAGCGACTACTGTACCTAATCGACCTTTCTAAGAAAATGAGGAATGAAATGTGAAGATAAATTAATGTGAGCAATATGGCTAAACACCACAGGAATTATTTTGGCCTCCTTGCTAAGGGCTCTGTCACAATCAAGCATCTACGAGAGTTTATAATACGTAGCTTATAGATTTTGTAACGTATCTGTGGTTGAAGGGAACAATATATTTTCTTACATTTATATACTGTATATATTACCATATTCAGGTGTACCTACATAAACGAAGAATAAAACTTAAAGAATGAACATGCATTTATGTTTCCAACTCAATGTCATATGTACACTCAAAATCATGATTATTATTTTTTTTTTTTTTTTTGCAGAAAAGCTTTGTTGAATTGTGTGATATTTAGATATCAACTAATCACTTGCATGACGGCTACTATAATATTATCACGTGGAAAAGTGATAGTGATTTATACTTATAGTTTATAAGTAAGAACTTAGGTGAGCTATTGATTTTCACTGTACTGCATATGATATGTAGAACAGGATACTAGAGTTCAAATAAATATTGTATTATTTTTCATTGGATTGTGGGTTTATGACAACAAGAAATTGTGTTCTTCACCAAGCTCACCACTCGGACCACCCCTCCACCCAAGCCAATCCACCAACCCTTACCACATCCTCCACTTTCACCATCCTCACTCCTCTACCTTCCCTACTCCACCTCCCCCCCACAACTCCACCTCCCTCACAACTCCACCACCCCTACTCCACCCCCCCCCCCACCAGTTCACCCCCTTACCATGTAAAATATTATACTAAATAATGAATATTATTAATTAAAACTACCAAACGACACAAAATGTGCATGAAATTAAAATAAATAGACATGCATCTTTAACACGTGCATAAACAATTAAAAGCGTCAGTCCCCTTCTATTAAAGGGATGGTTAACCCATTAGTTTGGCGATTTCAAGACCTTTCGCCCTATTTCTTTGTCAATTTCAAGACCTTTCATGCTAATTAGGTATCGATTTCTTCCTGGCGGGCGATAGCGAGCCTGCAATTTAGGAGAATCCGGCATTTTGCCTTATAGAAGTACTTAACAAAACTCGCGGACACCCTATGTATATTCGACTACACCTCCCTCCCTCCACCCCTTTTCAACCCATCCGCCTCGCCTCTACTACCTCCATCCTCCTGTCCCCCCTCCCTTCCTCTATCCTCCATTCTCCCACTACCCTCCTTCCCTCCCTCCCTCCCTCCACCCCCTCTGCCTCCCCTCCATCTCATACCACCTCCCCCATATACCTCCACAATCAAAACGAACAAAGCACTTCCCATCAGCGTCACCTGTGTACCTGGCGTAATAAGGAGTTTATCATACCTGGTAATCAAAGCAAAGAGTATGTCGTTTAAGGAGGGTCACCTGCTGTTTTTCTTTCTCTCTTTTTCTCTCTTTTTCTGGCTTGTATCCATTCAACCCCATTCAGCCTACTGTTTTAAGACGTTTATCCCCATCTAGGTGTCGATTTCTTTCTGGCGAGCGATAGCGAGCCAGCATTATATGGAGAAATCAGGCTTCGCCGGATACATTTTTCTATCGAAAAGGGGTGGAAGGAAGGGAGGGTGATGGAGGAAGGAAGGAAGGGAGGGTGATGAAGGAAGGAAGGAAGGGAGAGGGTGGAAGGAAATGAGGGTGATGAAGGAAGGAAGGGTGATGGTGGAAGGAAGGAAGGGAGAGGGTGGAATAATTTAGACAGAAAGAATGGTAAAAAATTAACAACAAGGGTTCTCACTCAGCGCCCTTGATGCAGAGATATCCAGCTCCTCCTCTACCATTATGCTGTGCAGTACCGGTGACGTCCTTTTCCTTATATTCTGGCAACTATTGTGGGATTTTATTCAGCTTAGGACGAACCTCTAGCAATAATAAGGCTTTAAACTATCTCACGCAACCCTTTTAACTACCACAGATCCTTCCTAAGCTGCAAAATATCGCCTAAATATAGTTAGGATACAATATAACACGCATCGCTGGTACTCAAAGGGTTAATTTGGGTGATAATGATCCTTACTCTTTTCTTCGTCACTTCAGTGCGAGTATGTTGGTTTCATTATATGCCAGTTAAAATTAGATTTTATCAGCTTAGGAAGGTGCTTTTCATCAGTAATTTTACTTTAGCAACAATTCCTTGGCGCATATCATATCTGCCCACCAAAGTTCATGAAAATCGGTTCATAACTTTGTAAGATATTTTGTTTAAAGACAAACAAAAACAGATAAACGTATGCGAAAACATAAACTCCGTCCAACTTCCTGGCGGAAGTAATCGGTATCTTCCACGGATCTTCTGAGATAATCTGTGAGTCGAAAATGAAAAGTACTGAATTACTGAGAGTGCTTCGAAAAATTCACCACTTCATTAATGGTATAGCCTAGATAGTACTCTTATCTCTTTTGACATCCAAGACAGACATCAAAGGGCTGGAGTTCTCGATAATCCGCACTGTTTACCTTTCGGTGAAGCAGGATGAACTAGCCGCACACCACTGTAGAAAAATAGTGCTAAAAAGATACATAGAAGGCCTCTGAGTCGGACAGACCCTAAGTAGAGTGGTCAATCCAGTAAGTCCCTCAGTAAACTGGCATGGGTTGTCCTTCTCACAGGGGATAGGTCTGTTTTGAGGCATTTTATGTATGGCCACCCTCATAAAGGGGAGTAAGGTATCCGGCAATAGATAGATAGATAGAGATCTTTATCTGATAAATCTATCTATATATTGCCAGACGCCTTACTCCCCTTAATGGGGGTGGCCATACACAAAAATGCCCCCAAGCGGACCTATCCTCTGTAGGAGAGACAACCCATGCCAGTTTACTGAAGGACTTATAGGATTTACCACTCAGTTTAGGGTCCGTCCGACTCTGAGGCCTTCTATGTATCTAATTAGCACTATTTTTGTACAGTGGTGTGCGGCTAATTCATCCACTAACCTACTGCACCTTTAGGTAAGCAGTATAGTTTTGTATAAGGTTTACTCCCCCTAGACACTATGAAGCAACTTGATTGAGCCCGAGCACTTTCAATCTTCTACTGTACTTCTCACTTCTCAGTTTGTTCTTTTTCTGTCCAATTACTCTTCTTTCCTATTTTACTCCAGCCATCTGGTCTGGTCTGGTCAGGCTGCCGACCAAGGCTGACGAGCCTCATCCACCCGAATTTTTATAAGGTTTTCTCCCCTAGATGGGTTACCGACCAAGGCTAATGAGTCCCATCCACCCGAGATAAATAAATCTGATAAGTAAATAATTATTTTCACGCAATTTCCCTTATCCATTATTTTCATATTTCGCGAGATGATTAAGCGGCCTCGATGAAGAATAACCAGGGCGCCGCTCTAAAAGTTAATAATTTTGCTTTTACTCAGAGATAATTAGTCTTTCTTAACCCTTGCAGTAGGAGTACGACGTTCATCTTAATTTTATTTAATTCAGCTTAAAAAGTAGCATAACTCTGATAGCCAAACGTTTTACTGAAATAGTTATTAAATATTCATGTATTTGAATCTTTAAGGCCATTTTCTGAAGCACCAGGGATATAATAAAGTATTGTCTCGTTTGTGCACGATAGAGATTCAATGAAGGCATGGCTATTAATGGGAAGGTAGTAGCATTTTTCTGGACCCCTTCGCCCACATTCTATTTATGTTTAATATATTTATTTCACGTAATTAAATTGGTGGGTTGGTGATATATACTATATAAGTATGAAACAGTGAGACTTCTTTCGAATTATTATATACCTCTTTACTTCCTTACTATAGGAACATTAGTTTAGTTATCAAAGAATTATGAGTGGTAATATTAAAAACCCACAAGAATATACATGAAAGTGAAATTAATTATAGTAAGATGGCAAATACATTTGAAAGAAATATAATATTTGCTCATAGTAATCCCATTTTCTCTAATTAAATGTTTACTATCTTGAAATAGAAAACGTGACGAATACAATAAATACCAACATACGGAGTTCGCGGCACAGGTAGTGGGTTGTCAACATAGAAGCTGACGATATCAAATTATAGCGAATAAGACCATCTTACTCAACATCTGGACCACTTCCTCGATACCCACGACTGATATAAGGTATAGTATTATCTTAGGTCATTATAGACAACAGTGACAGTGATGGTATAGTGATAACACAACTAAAATAAGGTTTTCCAATTCTACTGGAATAAAAAAACTCGCACTGACGCATGCGCGGGCGATTCTTCAGTCCGACGCCATTTTGGGGACAGACATGTACAGTTGCCCACACGTTCACCTGTTACGGAGCTACTTGTAATATTGATATATTCTTTATCTATCTATCCATCTATATATATATATATATATATATATATATATATATATATATATATATATATATATATATATATCCAGGGTACACACAGGTAATTACAACACAAATCCACATTTATTTGAGGGTTCACTCAGAGGTTTTTGGAACAGATATTTTATGAGAATGGCATTTCGTTATTGAAATGTCGTGTTCGGCTTGTGTTTATTCATTGTCAATGAATAAACACAAGCCGAACACGACATTTCAACAACGAAATGCCATTCTCATAAAATATCTGTTCCAAAAACCTCTGAGTGAACCCTCAAATAAATGTAGATTTGTGTTGTAATTACCTGTGTGTACCCTGGAACTATTTTATTGTTTGACCAGCACACTAGGCTTAAAGGGGGTGACCTGTTTCTTTTTTCTCTCCTTTTCTCTCTTTCTCTGGTTTGTATCCATTCGGCCCCATTCAGCCTACTGTTTTAAGACGTGTATTCCCATCCAGGTGTCGATTTGTTCTTGGCGAGCGATAGCGAGCCAGCATTGTATGAAGAAATTTGGCTTCGCCGGAGACATTTTTCTATATTTTTTTTACAAATTTAGCCTGCTGTCAAAAACATATTAAAAAATATGCTGGCTCGCTTCCGCTCGCCAGGAAAATACCAAAACATGGATGGGGATAAACGTCTTAAAACAGTAGACTGAATGGGGCCGAATGGATACAACCCACAGAGAGAGGGAGAGAGAGAAGAAAAACAAAAACAAACACGAAGTGGGCCCCCTTAACAATTTCCCTCCGTAAAATATAACGAGGGGGGGAGGGGGGGGGGCGCAAATAGATGGTGTACTACGTGTTAAAAGTGGCAGGGTTTTTAGCGGCAATATTTATGTACATGGTAAACGCGGTATGCTAATTTGCCGACTCGAGTGGGGCCGTTTCTTTCACTCGGATTTCTAGCTTGTTTCCGTCTGTTTGTGTACGTGTGTGTGTGTGTGTGTTTGAAAGATAATATATATATAGTAAAACTCGCTAGGAAAATTGAAACAATGGAACACCAAGCTTTCGTCTATTCTCTCAAGACATCTTCAAGGTAATACAAGAAAAGCAGGGGGAGAGTGAGGCTTATGTACCTGTCCAAAATTATCTGTAAGTTGCTAACTAGAATATAAAAACAAAAAGTGTTGCCATCCTATTCAATTTGGTTTAAGGTGGTAAGGGGCAACTTCAAATGTGAGTTTCTTGCAACAGGGGTACAATGCATTGGACCTGTAAAAGGTCAAAAAGAGGTTTTGCTTCACGAGATACAATGGGTACCAGTATAGTAGAAGATACAATGGGTACCAGTATAGTAGAAGATACAATGGGTACCAGTATAGTAGAAGATACAATGGGTACCAGTATAGTAGAAGATACAATGGGTACCAGTATAGTAGAAGAAAATCGTGCTGCCAAATGAAATATATCAGAGTCCAGCACAACTATGAAGATTATTTCGAAATACGAAAAGACATAATTCACCAATAAGCACAAAGAGAGAGAGGATTCATGGAGGAATATGGCCAAGCTGTAAACGGAAAAAATAAAGTGGGCACAACGAAAATATGCTACTAATATATGCACAGAGTAAACACGGAATGCTAATTTATGCACTCCAGTCGAAGTTTTTCTTTCGGATTTCTATATACAGAGAGAGAGAGAGAGAGAGAGTGAGAGAGAGAGAGAGAGAGAGAGAGAGAGTGAGAGAGAGAGAGAGAGAGTGAGAGAGAGAGAGAGAGAGTGAGAGAGAGAGAGTGAGAGAGAGAATATAATATTTTGGTGGACTAAAACTATTTGGCTTTAATGTGGGAAAACGTTTACTATGGCATTATCGTGCATTATATATTAAAGTGCAACCTAAACATAATGGACGCCCCGGGGCTTATTTAAGTAACAAAGTATGGTCGAGAGAGGAAACATTTAAACTGTTACTAAAAAGGAAGTATTTAATGTAATAATGTTAAGAGAGATTACCATTGTTAAAGGCGTGGCCATGGATACTCTAATATTCTTATGGTTAATAAATAGAGGCGGTCAGCATTGTAATTGAGTATATTTTTTAATAAAACTGTATCAGTGTATCATAACAAATTTAGAAATAGTATATACACGTATATTCCAAGAAACGACTTCAATAGACATACAGTATATTGAGAGGAAGTTATACTCCAAGATAAATGTATAGGCCAAATAGAAAAGTGGACAAACATACATTGTGGAATGATATGAAGTTTAATGGGGAAAGTAGGCCTATATATGCTTCTCTCATATCAAACAAAAAGAACCAATAATAAATCCCGGTTTGAAAAGACAATTATATATTACTAAGGGGAGATGGGTCGTTTTTCTGGTCCCCCTTTCTTCCTCATGTTTAGCCCCATTAGTTTGGCGATTTTAAGACCTTTTGCCCCATTTTTGTTGTCATTATTAAGACTTTTGTGCCCTTAAGGTGTCGATTTGTTCATGGCGAGCGAAAGCGAACCTGTAATTGAAGAGAAACCGGCCTTTGGCCGGAACATTTTTCTATCGAAAAATGTACACATTTATCTTGAAGGAGGGTCTTGGGCGGGTGTTTTTTAAGCTTGATGGAGGTCTAGGGAGGAAACTAGAAAAATTATAAAAATATACATAAATGAGCAAATAATTATAAACGACCCATCTCCCCTTAAGGGCGAAGGAGTTTACTGTGATGAAGGTTACACACATCTATACAACTAGCAGGTGATAATAATGAAGGGGATACAATGATTTTTACCAATGTCTATAGGCTCGTCATCTGAATATCATTAAAATTATTATTAGTTTTATTATTATTATTATTATTATTATTATTATTATTATTGTTGTTGTTACTATTATTTGTATTATTATTATTATTATTATTATTATTATTGTTATTATTATTATTATTATTATTATTATTATTGTTATTATTATTATTATTATTATTATTATTATTATTGTTCACAACGCACGTATAGTTTGACAGCTGTGGTACCGTGAATATTCAACACAGAGTGGGTAGGCCTAAATCCTCTAAAGCTCCATATTCACTAGGTCCTCCACAAGTACAGCAATGTTCAAAAGTCGTGTTCCACCTTCATAACTTCAATTCTATTTTCTTCGCGTGACATTAGAAATACAATATATTGCCTCGACAAAGCATAACATAACATGAATGTAATAGTTTTGTCCATGAGTATTAATGACTAACTATTCCATTTCGAAAGAGATAAATGGCCAAATCTGAGATGATGTAACTCTTTAGCTTGACTGTATCGTAATCCCTAAAAAGCTAAATCACACGAGCGTTTCTCTGTCGATTTTGCAACTCCGGTCTTGAAGATTCTGAATTTAAGTTTGATAAGACTTCTGCTACTTTAGAATAATATACGTTTAGTTGACACCGATGCAAGAAAAGTTGGTGATCGTAAGTTGCCGGAAAAATCCCTCGTGAGACATATGGGAGAGACACACAAATTCTGTTTCTGGAGGCAATATTTTGGGACTGCTTTTTACATAGAGTGACTACATGTAAAACTCAAGGGGAGATGGGCTAATTTTTCTGGCACCCCTTCTCCCTCGTGTTTAGCCCCATTTTTGTTTTAGACTTTTTGACGTTTGTCCCATTAGTTTGGCGATTTTAAGACCTTTCGTCCCATTTTTATGTCAATATTTAGATCGTTCATGTCATTTAGGTCTCTATTTTATCCTGGCGAGCGATAGCGAGCCTGTAATCTAAGAGAAACCGGCCTTTGGCCGGGAAATTTTTCTACTGAAAAATGTACACATTAATCAAGAAGGGGGATCTAATGGATGTTTTTTAAATTTTGATGGAGGTCTTGGGAGGATACTAGAATAATAATTAATAGCTGAATAAATCAACCAAAAAGTGAACCATCCCCCCTTAACATCACAAGCCTTCATACCACAGTTGCCGCGACCATATACTGGAAAAACCGCCCGTCCGTGTGCCTCGGCTCGTAACCGTAATCCGCCTAGCCACCGAAATGTTCCAAACCACTCTGGGCGGGGGCTGATCCTGCACCTATATCTGGCACTAGAGAACCACTGGGGGAGAGGGGGGGAGGAAGAGAGAGAGAGAGAGTGAGAGTGAGAGAGAGAGAGAGAGAGAGAGAGAGAGAGAGTGAGTGGGAGTTGATCCGGCTTTCCTGTACACCACCCTCTATATACCCCTTTGAAAGGACATTAGCCTAACCTAACAACCTTACCTAACCTAACTTAGTATTATAGGTGGGGGCTGCCGCCCCCACACCCCGCTTTGACTTAGATTTTTGGTGCATTTGTCTGTGAAGTGGGTATTTTTCAATTTCTTGATAACGAAAATCCTCCATGTGGACTATATGGAGAAAAATATGACGAATCTATTGGTGCCTATTTTCCCTAATAAATTGTTTCTCATAACGTCGCACTACTGTCCTTGAATATTATCGAATTTTCTTCTCGTACAGCGTGGGTAGTAGGTAATATGGAGTTGGGGTTAAACAAAACAAAAACTCATAAAAATATACAATATATATTTGTTACCCATAAAAAGCGTGGCATCGCGTTTTCTTCATCACCCGGGAGTAAGAAAACAATGCTATCTTTCCATTTGAAGGGTCACTGAAACAAAAGGCGAACTATCTGACGTAAATTTAATTTAGGTTTTTTTTTAATATTTTTCCTTCAACTATTAAACAACAAGGCTCTTCCAAATAGTGTTCTAAATCTTCGCCATTCTGCAGACCAGTTCCATGAATATCTACAGAGAATTGTGCGCTTGGATAATGTGTTGCAGCCAAAATTAAAGGTTTGGCTAATTTATCTTTGCTCATAAATTAGGTAATGATTTTATACACATACATTGCATACACTTTTAAACCCTTTCTGTTGCTCAATTAGGGATAATATACCAACAAGTTGTAGGTGTTAGAGATAGGTTACCTCTAGAAACGTTTGAGTGATTTCTACATATAAAATTGTCCTTGTAGCCTACTGTATTTTTCTTTATAAACACACACATTTTGCCGCTACGTGCGTGCGCATATGGGTTGATCAAAATTGTACAAGGAAAACCTCACACCACTGAGATAAAATACTATACTAGAAGAATGACACGCAATACATAGTGGCTGGATTGGGTACGAAGTTGACTCTCCCCTTAAAGATAGGGATGTGTTTGTAGACCTGGAGAAGGCCTTTGATAAGGTGCCCAGAGGTGTTGTACAGTGGGCTATTAGAAAACTTGGTATAGAGGAGTGGTTGGTATAATTATGTGATAATGAAGATGTACAAGGACTCACACCCCCCTGGTACTACTCTCCTTTGGCGCGGTTGGGGGTTTCGGAGCAGGTGACTGGGGCTTGATGGGGGAGGGCTAGAGTTATTGCCCGCCTTCTCCCCTCGATCTTTCGATCGTCATCAGCTTGACTAGTTTTGAGTAGTTTTTCTTTCCTCATTCTATGTTTTTCCCCTTCTATTCTTATTCTGTCCCATTTGGCTGTCCTCGGGCAGCCTATATCTCATGTCTCCCTGGTCTGGCTAGGTAGTTGACTCCTGACCCGTTTTGTCTCTTCGGTTGCTGCTGTGGCCGAACTGACTTGATTCCCTTCGGTAATGCATTTTTTGCATCTCGCTGTGATTTTTTTTTTTCTACCTTTGACCTGATCTTTCATTGTTCGTCCTTGATCACTTCTTGGTTGGTGTTGCGGTGTAGCAGCTCTTGCCTCATCCTTCGGCCCTGCCCTATAAGAGCTCTGATGTGGAGCTCATGTGGTCCGGCTGAACTGGTGAAATGGTGAGAAATGTCTGCGTGTCTTCACCTTCCTCCATTTGTTCCCCTCCTGCCCTTCCCTATCTATCTTGACTTGTTTAGTTATATATCTTGATCGAATCCTTCGGGCCAGCCCTACCGGTATGAGAGTTCTTTTGTGGAGCTCAGTGGTCTGGTTAAACTAATATTAAACAAAAAAACAAGGACTCACAAACGGCAGTGAGGGTGAAAGGTATACTGAGTGAGGAGTTACAGTTCACATTGGAGTCACCAGGGCTCCGTGTTAAGCCCTCTCTTTGTTGTGGTTCTGGAAGCACTATTTGGAGATTTTAGAGCTGGGCTCCCCGGGGAACTGCTATACGCAGATGACCTAATACTTATCGCAGATAGTGTGCGGGATGCCAAGGCCAAGTTCAGAAGATGGAGAGAGGGCATGGCAAGTAAAGGATTAAGAGTAAATATAAATAAAACCAAGGTTTTACACAGTAACTTAGGGCTTGGAAAGGTAGATAAAAGTGGTGTAAACCCATGTAAAGTATGTAGAAAAGGGGTGGGCGCAAACTCAATACGGTATAGCGCTTGCCGCTGCTGGGTACACTATGGGAAGAAGCGCTGCACTAGATTAAAGGGGTTCCTCTACCGATGAAGAAGTCCGAAGTTGAGAAATTTGTATGCAAAGGTGAGCTTCTGATCAATGATTAGCTCGAGAGTGTTAACTTTGGCAAGTAGGCACTGGAGATGGGTGGACAAATTTTGCTAATTGAGAGATACCTACTCCGCCGGTGGTGGGGCACTATCGCCAAAATTAGATGTGGCAGGGGAATGTTCAGAGAACTGTTGTCACTACTCACCATGAGAAGACTCCCTTTTCCCTTGAAGGGAAAGGTGTGCGCTTTATGTGTTAGAAGCGCAATGACATAGGCTTCAGAAACGTGGCCTGTCAAAGCAGATGGAATCAACAGAATGGAACGTAATGAGAATGGTGAGATGGATGTTTGGGGCCAAACTGCAGGATAGGATATCTAATTAAGAGCTGAGGAGAAGGTTAGGTATCAAGAATATCAGTGATTAGATACTTACTTGTAGGCTTGGATGGATTGGACATGGATGAACTAAGTTGGGTGAAAAGATGCAATTCCGTGAATGTGGAGGGAGTTGCACCAAGGGGCAGACCAAGAAAGACGTGGGATTAGACCTTATGGTCTGATCTTGAATACAAAAAAAATGAATGCAAGTATCTAAGCCATTTTTGTTAGAATTTTACTTTAGCGGCGCGCACTTTACAGGTAGGCTACCACCACGAACTATTTTCGGTGTCCACGTATCCATCAACAACAACCTAATAATACCACACATAACAAAGCCCCTCCAACAGCTTCCTCTCTCTCCAACACCCCTTCTCCCCTCTCTACACTGTTCAGAAAAATAGGAAAAGTAGAATGTAGATACGAGGTGCCGTTGTAAAGGCTTATTATCCCTCAATACCTTCACCTGACCACCTGACCTAGCCTACACCCTTTTCTGGTCTGATACTATAGTCTATTCGCTGTAAGTAGGCAAGTACGGTCGTGCTAATAAGTCATGTCCCAGCTGTCTTTACGTTTGGCTCTCTCTGTGCTGTATAAATGTCTGTCAGATGTTGAATAGGATGGATAAGTGTAGGAACATATGCTTACAGTATATATCTCACTCGAAACGAATAAATCAAGTTTAATTTAGACATTGCTGATACCAATTATTGATCGAAATATAGGCTACTTGGTGCCGAGACTTGACTTATTATCGCGACTGTACAATCGTGTAATAGTTGCCAGAATATAATGAAAAGGACGTCCCCGGTACTGAATGGGTTATTACCTAAGGGGAGATGGGCTGGTTTTCTGGACTACTTTCTCCCTCGTGTTTAGCCCCATTAGTTTTGAGATTTTAAGACGTTCGGCCTATTAGTTTGACGATTTTAATACCTTTCGCCCCATTTCGTAATCAAGTTTAAGACCTTTCGTGCCATTCAGATGTTTTTTTTTTTTCCTGGCGAGCGAGAGCGAGCCTGTAATTATAAGAGTACCGGTCTTCAGCCGGGACATCTTTCTACCGAAAAAATTACAAATTAATCTTGAAGGGGTGCTTTTTCAAGCTTGATGGAGGTCTAGCGAGGAAAGTATGAAATATAGGAATAAATTAATTAATAGATAACAAAACGGCCCATCGCCCATTAAGATGAATAATAGGCTATCGTCTAATAGTTGCCAGATACGGGGGATACCTCGACGACGTATAGGCTACAGGCTAATAACACACATAACAAAGCCACTCCAACAGCTTCCTCTCTCTCCAACTTCCCTTCTCCCCTCTCTACACTCTTCAGAAAAATAGGAAAATTAGAATGTAGATACGAGGTGCCGTTGTAAAGGCTTATTATCCCTCAATACCTTCACCTGATATAATACAAATGATGTCACAGGTACATAATGGGTTATCACATTATGTAACACTCCTCCACATCCACACCATATCAATCTCGTACTTCTTAATCTCCACCTTCAAGCTGTAAAACGCCTTCAAGACCCCCTTCAAGCTAAGTCACGGGTCCCTAGCCCTTCTTCAAAAACGCCCCACAGACCCCCTTCAAGCTATTAAACACCCCAGACCCCCTTCAAGCTATTAAAAAACTCCAGCCCATCTTCAAGCTAAAGCAACGCCCCCAGATCCACTTCAATCTTAAAAAACTCCCCCCAAACCCCCTTGAAGCTAAAACACGACCACCAGACCCCCTTCAAGCTATTAACACTCCAATCTTAAAAAACTCCCCCCAAACCCCCTTCAAGCTAAAGCACGACCACCAGACCGCCTTCAAGCTATTAAGCACCCCCAGACCCCCTTCAAGCTATTAAACACCCCCAGACCCCTTCAAGCTAAATCACCGCCCCTAGACCCCTATCAAGTTAATAAATACCTCCCATACCCCTTTCAAGCTATTAAACACCCCCAGACCCCCATCAAGCTAAATAACCGCACCCAGACCCACTTCAAGCTAAAATACGGCCCCTAGACCCCTTTCAAGCTGTTTAACACCCCCCACACCCCCTTCAAGGTAAAACACGACCCCCCAAACCCCCTTCAAGCTATTAAACATCCCCCAGACCCCCTTCATGCAATTAAACACCCCCAGACCCCCTTCAACCTAAAACACGGCTCCCAGACCTCCTTCAAGCTAAAACACAGCACCCCCAGACCCCCTTCAAGCTAAAACATGACACCCCATAATTCAAGCTAAAACACGGCCTCAGACCCCCTTCAAGCTAAAGCACGGCCCCCAGACCTCCTTCAATCTTAAAAACTCCCCACAGACCCCTTTCAAGTTAAAACATAGCCCAAAGACCCCCTTCAAGCTATTAAACCCCCATCCCCCCTTCAAGCTGTAAAACGCCCTCCAGCCCCCCTTCAAGCTGTAACACGCCCCCCAGACCCCCTTCAATCTTAAAAACACACCCAAAGCCCCCTTCAAGCTAAAATACGACCCCTAGACCCTCTTTAAGTTATAAAACACCCCCCAGAGACCCCCTTCAAGTTAATAAATACCTCCCAGACCCCCTTCGAGCTTAACCCCTTCTGTACCGGCGACGTATTTTGGATTATATTCTGCCACCTATTAGACGATGTTATTGAGGTTAAAAAGGACCTCCAGCAATTACCAGGCTTCGAACTATCTCCCTTACCCCCGTTTACTACCACGGATTCTTCTTAAATTGCACAAAATCGTCTAAATATAGCTAACATTAGACTAAACAGACGTCACCGGTTCATAAGGGGTTAAAAAGACTCCTCACAGACCCCCTTCAAGCTAAAACACGGCCCCCCAGACCTTCTAGATAAAAGAAAATTAATACCAATATTCCTCTCACGTAATGTGTTAGGCTACATCAATTTGGTCAGCTGTACTGTACATATAGTAATTGTATAATTTGAATCTAGCGCATGTTTCATCTGTTTATGGCGAGGTTGATATCAATGCCAGTGTTTCAGTTTATAAATTATATATGCGTGCATTATAAGCCCTTTATGCAGCTTACAACAACTTCCAAATACTTAAGATAAAACAGACTATCTTCTGGGAACATGCTAAGCCTGAAGATAATGCGGAAGTTGATTAATTAACTATCTATAAATCCGAATAGGACTTGTGGATGGTCGGGCAAGCGGCGTTTGAATGTGACGTCATTACTCAGTGCGATTATTCTCCTGGAAGCAGACGGACGTATGGTCCGTTGGCTCTTCGCGTTTTTACCGTATTTAAGGTGTGTATAGGAATATTTGCGTGTATATATTTAGATAATAAGTGTGTGCTGAAATTCTATTTGATGGTAAGGTAGTCATGCATGTAAAATAATGGATTAATACAAGGAAATTAAAGACTTATGACTGAATGAGCCGGTCCGTGTCTGCCGTATCGTCAGCCTAGTCTTAACAAATAGTAAATAAGGGAATATCGTTGACTTCCAGGATATTTAGGTCGTAACAGAAACAAATTGCCGTGTTTACATTATGTGGGTGAGGTGCGGTGATCACAGAGGGTTACGGTAACTTATAATTACGGTACAAACTAGCGAATGAGGCGATATCGTGGTTCCCCCCCCCCCCCCCCCCGGTCCCTCTGCCTCACCCTTCCTACCTCACTCCCCCCCCCCCCCCTTTTGTATTCCCTCCCCCTCCTCCCTTCCTCCTCTCTACTCCTCTTCCTCTCTCCCTCTCCTCCTCTCTCCTCCCTTCCTCTCCTCCTCTCCCCTTCTTCCTCTCTCCTCCCCCTCTCTTCTGACGCCCCCCCCCCTACTCTCCTCTCCCCGACAACTACCCCCCCCTTCTCTCCTCCCTCAGCCAACCTCCCCCACCCCCACTCCCCCGCCAGTTTCCCTCCCTTCCCCACATACCGGTAACCACTTTCCCAATTTAGGATTTCTGATTAGTTTAAGTTAATATGGATTGTATAACTAAAATATTTATGTTGTTGTTAGCTTTGGCCTATGATGATTTAGATGCTGTCTTATATAGTGATCTAACTTATTCTCGCTCCCCCGTCCACCCCATCCCCCCTCTGCCCCATAAGTGATCTAGCTTTCCCTCCCCCCCCCCCCACCCCTATATACACACGCGCACATTCTCTCTCTTTTTCTATTTATTTATCAGTATTTCTCTCTCTCTCTCTCTCTCTCTCTCTCTCTCTCTCTCTCACTTTAGCTTGTAGGAGGAGGTTTTCTTCCGTATTATATATTTTTTCATCAACCAACTTTACTTCTAAACTTAATTAAAGATATCAACAAATACATGTGGCACTTCAAGGACTCAACCTAGGATACTCACACCGAAATTCCGCGCATTTATGCATTACGCTATCAATTAATACCTTATTACATGTGTAGCTTACATTTTTCGGTAGAAAAATATCCTGGCCGAAGGCCCATTCCGATAATTATCGCGAATAGACTCGCAGCGTTATTATACATAATTTATTAGGGAAAGTGAAGCTCTATGGAATCCTTATAATATACTCACATAGATTCCGTTGTGGTAGAATAGTTTTGATAAGTTT
>JBAKBP010031406.1:12500-24476 GCA_037953745.1 Lithodes maja | reverse complement strand
ATTGTATTCCACCCTACCCTAGCACACTACCACTACTACTACTACTATAATTCTACCGTATTGTACTCCACCCTACCCTAACACACTACCACTACTACTACCACTATAATCTACCGTATTTTACTTCACCCTACCCCTAACACACTACCACTACCACTACTATAATCTACCGTATTGTACTCCACCCTACCCTAACACACTACCACTACCACTACTATAATCTACCGTACTCCATCCTACCCCAACGCACAACCGGTACTACTACAACTTATTCTACTGTTATAATCTACCGTACTGTACTCCACCATACCCCCCAACACACTACTACAACTTCTACTACTACTACCGGTACTACTACTACTATAATCTACCGTACTATACTCCACCCTACCCCCAACGCACAGCTACTACTACTATTATCTACCGTACTGTACTCAACTCTACCCCAACGCACAACTACTATTACTATTACTACTACTACTACTATAATCTACCGTTCTGTATTCTACCCTAACACACTACTACTATGATCTACCGTAATTCTACTACCCCTCCTTCTTGACCTACCCTATACTACATTTTATACACCTAATCTACCGTGGTCTACTCCCCCTAAAGGTCTACTGGAAAATGATCCCCGCCTTTTGAAGTTTTTTTTCTCACTTTATATAATTGATTTTCTCTCTTCCATATCTACTTCGTCTCCATGCCTCTTCCCCTTTCTCTTCTCAAACTCAATTGTCATCTTATTTTATTTTATTTTATTTTTCCCACGTATTCCTCCTCCTACTCTTCCCCCTTAACCTCACCCTCCTCTTCCTCCACGTCTGCCTGCTCTTTCCTCTCTTGCTTCCACCTCTTACTCCACACCACCACCACCACCCTCCTCTTAGTTAGTCTCCACCTTCACCACTTCATCCTTTGTTTCCACCTCCTCCTCCGCCACCCTCTCCTCCTATCCCAGCACCTCCTCCTCCCCCACCACCCTCTCCTCCTACTCCCCCCCCCCCTCCACCACCACCACCACCAGCTCCTCCCTACTACCTCCTCTTTCACAACCTCTTCCTTCTCATACTTCACCATTACCACAACGTCTTCCACCTCCTTCTTCCGCCCTGCCCTGCCCTCCCCCTCTTCCTCCTTCCACCCCTCCCCCTCCACCACAAACGCTCGTAGCATACGCAATAAATTTTCAGATTTAGAGGAACTAGTGTTTACTGAAAATTATGATGTGATTGGTATAACAGAATCTTGGCTCAATACAGTAGATAGAGACTTTTTAGCAGAGTATTCACTTCCCGGTTATGTAATGTTTGAGAAAAGCCAAATAAATAAAAAAGGAGGTGGCGTTTTATTTTATATCAAAGAAAGTCTTAACCCGACCCTCTTGTCAAAACCTCAAATTGTGAACGTCGACACATCTTTTGTGCTAATAAAGAATAATAAAGGTACAAAAATAATACTTGCATTAATATACAGACCTCCAGCTCAATCAGTGCAAACTGACCGAGAAATTTATGAACAAATTGCAGATGTAAGTAACTCACAAGATACCGTATTTTTTGGCGACTTTAATTTACCTGTGACCAAGTGGGGCGATACTCTTACTTCACACTCCGGACATGACTTGTATACGAACTTGCAAGAGAGTTCGCTTTATCAATTTGTTCGAACACCGACCCGTGGTAATAACGTTCTTGACATTGTACTTGCAACAAAAGAAGAATTAATAGAGAATTTGAATGTTGGTGATGAATTCAGTAACAGCGACCATCGTACGATAACTTTCACTTTAAAGTTTACTAGAAACGAACCAAATAGTAGCATCGAAAAAGTCCCTAATTTCAAGAAAGCAAACTTTCATAAACTTAGAGCTATGTTTAAAGAAACTGACTGGAGCTTTTTAATTAACAATAACGACATAAATACATCTTGGAAGTTATTCGAAACCACTTACCTAAAAGCAGTGCAAGACTGCATACCATCGAAAATACGGCGTCCAGGCCATAATAATAAGCCCAAATGGTGGAATAAAGATATTTCAAACTGCCTGCTTGCTAAAAAATTTGCTAATGATAGATTAAAATCCTCACAAAATGACGAAGAACGGGTGAAATTTGTAGAGCTACGACGCAAAGCCAAAAAGTTAATTAAGCAAAGTAAAAAGACCCTAGAGTTACATATTGCGAATCAAAGTAAAACAAACCCGAAAGAATTCTATAGTTATATCAGAAAGAAAAAAGTAGTTACTTCAACTGTTGGACCGTTAGGTCGATGAAAATGGAGAATACACCAAAGACGAAGTACAAATGAGTAATGCCCTCAATACCTTCTTTGCATCAGTTTTTACAACAGAAGACCTCAGTGATATCCCTACACCATCGCCGATTCAGATTGATAATTCAGATGTTCTAAGCAATATCACCGTTACAGAGAGAGAAGTATTGAATTGTTTAGATAAACTCAAGGTAAATAAAACGCCTGGACCTGATACAATCTCGCCTAGAGTTCTAAAGGAAGCTAAGGATGAGCTCTCCAAACCACTGACATTACTATTCAATAAATCCTTGCAGTCTGGAACTATGCCTGATCAGTGGAAGATAGCCAACGTAACACCGATATTAAAAAAAGGCAGCAAATCCCTACCCAGTAACTATCGTCCAATTAGCTTAACCTCAGTTGTATGTAAAATGCTAGAAACGGTCATAAGAGACAGACTCGTAAATCACTTAGAGGAAAATAACATACTTAACCCGTACAGCCCCAGCGACGCGCCTGGCGCGTCGGCGATGTATGTAACGCACAGCCCCAGAGACGCGCCTGGCGCGTCACCCTAATTGCCCCTAATTGCGCCGACCGTAACCTCAGGTGTAGCCACGCAAGAGGGCTCAGATTTGTATGGGAACTGTGTACGTATCCCACGCAACCGTGCCGATGGTTGAAAACTCTCAAAGTCCACGTGCGTGCGCGCGAGCGCGCAATAACCTGGTTTTTTGGGATAATTGCCTTCAATTTTTTACTCTTATAAAATCCGTTTTCGGGGGCTCTGTAGGACCATTTTTTAAGCTTTTTGAGCGGTTTTTCGTGGTTTTTCCTTCATTCCTAACCCATTCGCTATTGTTTCTGGAATAAAACCATTTTTTGAAAACCGGCCGGGTTCTGGTGCGCAAACATTACAAAACTAGCCGGGGCTCCACGGGTTAAAGATACTCAACACGGCTTTCGTAAAAAACGTTCCTGTTTAACAAACCTCTTAGACTTCTTCCACGATATCCTCAACCTCTACGATGAGAGTAAAGCTGTAGATATTATATACCTTGATTTTCAAAAGGCCTTTGACAAAGTTCCCCACAAACGTTTACTGCTAAAACTAAAAGCGCATGGAATACAAGACGGTGTGTTGAAATGAATAGAAAATTGGCTCAGCGACAGAAAGCAAAGAGTAGTCATAAACGGTAAGGCATCTAAATGGACCAATGTAAGTAGCGGGGTACCCCAGGGATCGGTACTAGGACCAATTATCTTTCTAATTTACATCAACGACATAGATGAGGGTCCCACATGTACAATCTCAAAATTTGCTGACGATACAAAAATTGCAAATAGCGTACTCTCAAAAGATCAAGTTGACGATATGCAACACAATCTAGATAAATTGTCACATTGGGCCCAAATTTGGCAAATGAGTTTCAATGCGGATAAATGTAAAGTACTACATATCGGATACCTAAATGAGAAAGCAAACTATTCGATGAATGGCACTCAGCTTAAGAATGTAAACAGAGAAACCGATCTGGGAGTAACAATATCGAGTAACCTAAATCCGAGTCAATAATGTTCAGAAGTTGTTAAGAAGGCAAACAAAATAATTGGCTTTGTAGGCAGATCATTTGAGCATAAATCCAAAGACGTAATCCTAACTCTTTACAATTCCTTAGTCCGCCCTCTTCTGGAATGCTGCGTTCAATGCTGGTGCCCTTATTACCAAAAAGACATAAACAAGCTAGAACGAGTTCAACGTAGAGTTACCAAAATGATACCTAGCCTAAAGAACAAACCATACGAAGAGCGTCTCAGAGAATTAAATCTATTTCCTTTAACCCAGCGCAGATTAAGAGGTGACTTAATTCAAGTGTTCAAAATCATCAAAGGCATCGACAATATGAACTGTAGTAAGTACTTCACTATCGACCAATCTAATTACACGTGGGGAAACGGTTGCAAAATTATTGGTAAATCTTTCAACTCACACGAATCTAAGAATTTCTTCTTCAATCGAGTTGTCAACTTGTGGAATGGGCTTCCCCGAGACGTTATAGACTGCAGCACCGTTGATTCATTTAAATTCTGCCTAGACAATTATCTCGCATCAAACCCGTGACTGACTGCGTTTGTAAATGAATAACTTTATTTTATCCTCCCCTCAGTTACTAACCCATATGTCTCCTACTAACTTCCTAGTTCTGCCACGTTAGTGGCAGGGCAGTAGTTCCCCTTCCAATGTTCCCTTACCCACTCTAAACCACTGTTTGGACACTTGATCCTCAGTGTTTTGGAGGACAAGCAGCCTAGAAGGGTCACTAGATCTGTTGCTGCTTGATTTCCTTTGTACTCCTTTGTACTTTGTACTCCTTTGTACCTCCTCCCTACTACCTCCTCTTCCACCAACTTTTCCTTCTCATACTTCACCATTACCACAACCTTCTTCCTGTTCATCCTTCCGCCTGTTCCTCCTCCTCCTCCTTCCTCCTGTTCCTCCTCCTCCTTCCTCCTTCTCATCCTTCCGCCCCTCTCCCTCTTCCTCCTTCCACCGCTCCCCCTCCCAACAACCACCACCACCACCACCACCTCCTCCCTACTATCTCCTCTTCCACCACCTCTTCCTTCTCATACTTCTTCTTCTTCCTCTTCCTCCTCCTCCTCCTCCTCCTCCTCCTCCCAAGAGCAGCTCGGCCGTTGTCTTCAGTTCAGAGTTCAATTTAAAGGGCAGGCTCCCAGATCGAGGTCCCCAACTCCCGAGGTCGTTTTGTTCACGAGTAAGGTCGCCCAGAAATAATCCCTCCCCCCCCCCACCAACACACACCCACCCACCCACACACACACACATAGATGTTGCAGAAAATAATAATGACTCTACTCTCACTCCCCCCCCAGGACAACTTTCAGTTAGTGAGAAACAATGTGCATCCCAGTACCAGTACCAGGAAGGTCATCCCGACAACATGCCAAAACAGCTTCAAAATTCTTGCTATTGACGAGGAAGAGGAAACGGAAGAATTTCGGCTTGTGGGCGACTCCATGGTCCGTGGCCAATTAACCGTGTTCTGCGCCAGGGCATCCAGGACCAGAAAGCGATTCTGTATCCCAGGTGGCTGCATGGACGACATTGTTGCGGCTGTGGAAGAGGTTTCCAGGCTCGCCCCCTCAAGCACTACGTACGTCATCCACGTTGGATCTAACGATGTCCAACGGACGCGGTCAGAGGATCTACTTTGCAAGTACCGGCGGCTGATCAGGTCCTTCAAGGAAAAATCTAATAGAATCTTAATTTCAGGAATTGTTCCCCTGAATGATGTAGAAAACCGATTCTACAACATAGCTACCAGTACAAATCGCCGACTAGCCAAACTCTGCAGGGAGGAGGACATCGGCTTTGTCGATACGTGGGATCATTTTTACTATGATAAATCTTTGTTTTCAGGAGATGGTGTACATCTCAATGAAGTAGAAGCTGCACGTCTTGGTCGTCTGCTGAACGATGCAGTCAAGGATTTCCGTTCAAAAAACGGGGTCAACCGGGGGTACCCAGGCAGGGTAGTGTAAGTCAAATACGAACTGAAAATTCAGACAATGCACAATCGGTAACATCCAACTCTAATACTCTTAAGGTGTTTTATGTAAATGCTCGTAGCATACGCAATAAATTTTCAGATCTAGAGGAAATCGTGTTTACAGAACATTATGATATAATCGGCATTACAGAATCTTGGTTAAATACGGAAGACAGAGACTTTTTAGCCGAATATACGCTTCCTGGTTATACAATGTTTGAGAGAAGTCGGATCAATAGAAATGGAGGAGGAGTTCTGTTTTTTATAAAGGAAAGTCTTAATACCGTCTTAATGTCAAAACCTCAAATTGCGAATATAGACATATCTTACGTACTATTTAATAATAAACGAGGAATTAAAATAACACTAGCTTTAGTATACAGACCCCCAGCTCAAGCAGTGCAAACTGACAGTGAAATTTATGAACAAATTGCAGAAATAACTAACATACAAGATACCAAAATTCTTGGCGATTTCAACTTACCTGTGACTAAATGGGGCGATATTCTTACTTCACACTCTGGACACGACCTCTATGCTAACTTGCAAGAGAGTTCACTTTTTCAATTTGTACAATCTCCAACCCGTGGTAATAATGTGCTTGACCTTGTACTCGCAACAAAGGAAGAATTAATAGAGAATTTGAATGTTGGTGATGAATTCAGTAACAGCGACCATCGTACGATAACTTTCACTTTAAAGTTTACTAGTAACAAATCAAATAGCGGCATTGAGAAAGTCCCTAATTTCAAGAAAGCAAATTTTCATAAACTTAACTCAAAGCTTAAAGAAACTGACTGGAGCTTTCTGACTAACAATAACGACATAAATACATCTTGGGAGTGTTTCACAACCACTTACCTTAAGGCAGTGCAAGACTGCATACCATCGAAAATACGGCGTCCAGGCCATAATGATAAGCCCAAATGGTGGAATAAAGATATTTCAGACTGTCTGCTTGCTAAAAAATTTGCTAATGATAGATTAAAATCCTCACAAAATGACGAAGAACGTGTGAAATTTGTAGAGCTACGACGCAAAGCCAAAAAGTTAATTAAGCAAAGTAAAAAGACCCTGGAGTTACATGTTGTGAATCAAAGTAAAACAAACCCGAAAGAATTCTATAGTTATATCAGAAAGAAAAAAGTAGTTACTTCAACTGTTGGACCGTTAGTAGAAAATGGAGAATACACCAAAGACGAAGTACAAAATATGAGTAATGCCCTCAATACCTTCTTTGCATCAGTTTTTACAACCGAAGACCTCAGTAATATCCCTACACCATCGCCGATTCAGATTGATAATTCAGATGTTCTAAGCAATATCACCATTACAGAGAGAGAAGTATTGAATTGTTTAGATAAACTCAAGGTAAATAGAACGCCTGGACCTGATACAATCTCACCTAGAGTTCTAAAGGAAGCTAAGGATGAGCTCTCCAAACCACTGACATTGCTATTCAATGAATCCTTGCAGTCTGGGACTATGCCTGATCAGTGGAAGCTAGCCAACGTAACACCGATATTAAAAAAAGGCAGCAAATCCCTACCCTGTAACTATCGTCCAATTAGCTTAACCTCAATTGTATGTAAAATGCTAGAAACGGTCATAAGAGACAGACTCATAAATCACTTAGAGACAAATAACTTACTTAAAGATACTCAACATGGGTTTCGTAAAAAACGTTCCTGTTTAACAAACCTCTTAGACTTCTTCCACGATATCCTCAACCTCTACGATGAGAGTAAAGCTGTAGATATTATATACCTTGATTTTCAAAAGGCCTTTGACAAAGTTCCCCACAAACGTTTACTGCTAAAACTAAAAGCGTATGGAATACAAGACGGTGTGTTGAAATGGATAGAAAATTGGCTCAGCGACAGAAAACAAAGAGTAGTCATAAACGGTAGGGCATCTAAATGGACCAATGTAAGTAGCGGGGTACCCCAGGGATCGGTCTAAGACCAATGCTCTTTCTAATTTACATCAACGACATAGATGAGGGTCTCACCTGTACAATCTCAGAATTTGCTGACGATACAAAACATGCAAATAGCATACTCTCGAAAGAACAAGTTGACGATATGCAACACAATCTAGATAAATTGTCATGGTGGGCCCAAATTTGGCAAATGAGTTTCAATGCGGATAAATGTAAAGTGCTACATATCGGATACCTAAATGAGAAAGCAAACTATTCGATGAATGGCACTCAGCTTAAGAATGTAAACAGAGAAACCGGTCTGGGAGTAACAATATTGAGTAACCTAAAACCGAGTCAACAATGTTCAGAAGTTGTTAAGAAGGCAAACAAAATAATTGGCTTTATAGGCAGGTTATTTGAGCATAAATCCAAAGAAGTTATCCTAACCCTTTACAATTCCTTAGTCCGCCTTCTTCTGGAATACTGCATTCAATCCTGGTGCCCTTATTACCAAAAAGATATAAACAAGCTAGAACGAGTTAAACGTAGAGTTACCATATGATTCCTAGCCTAAAGAACAAACCATATGAAGAGCGTCTTAGAGAATTAAATCTATTTTCCTTTAACCCAGCGCAGATTAAGAGGTGACTTAATTCAAGTGTTCAAAGTCAGCAAAGACATCGACAATATGAACTGTAGTAAGTACTTCATTATCGACCAATCTAATTACACGCGGGGAAACGGTTGCAAAATTATTGGTAAATCTTTTAACTCACACGAATCTAAGAATTTCTTCTTCAATCGAGTTGTCAACTTGTGGAATGGGCTTCCCCGGTTATAGACTGCAGCACCGTTGATTCATTTAAACTCTGCTTAGACAAATATCTCGCATCAAACCCGCGACTGACTGCGTTTGTAAATGAATTACTTTATTTTATCCCCCTCTCAGTTACTAACCCATCTGTCCCCTACTAACTTCCTAATCCTGCCAAGGACATTAGTTCCAGGGCAGTAGTTCCCTTTCCAATGTTCCCTTACCCACTCTAAACCACTGTTTGGACACTTGATCCTCAGTGTTTTGGAGGACAAGCCGCCTAGAAGGGTCACTAGACCTGTTGTTGCTTGATTTCCTTTGTACTCCTTTGTACATTCTGAAAATTGGCTAGGTCTAGATTAAATTAGGTAAGGTTAGTTATATGAGGAGAGGTTAGGACAAAATAATTAAGCTTAGGGGTGGATATTTAGACTAGATTACTGTTTGTTACATTAGGTGTGACTGAGATGACCTTGATTGTTGTTGAAATTACTTCGGGTAGAAATTGCAATGAAAAACTATGTGGACGAAGTGAGTTGCGAATGAAATTACTTTGGTCGAATTGATTGTGGGTAAACTAACGTATGGACGAAAATAACTACGGACGAACTCATTTGTAGACGAAATGACAAAGTTGATGTAGATACAAGTATATTATGGATCGCCAGGATGAAATAACTTGTGGACGATAATATCTAATCGGCGAAATAACCAGTAAATTAGGTTATGATTAGGACTGGTTAGATTCGAATAGGCTTGGCAAAATATAGGATAAGCTATAATTAGGCTATGTTACGCTAGATAAGAATTAGGATTAGGTTGGGACAGATTAGATAAATTGAATAAGGATACATGTAGTTGAAATTAATTGTTATACGAAACAACTATACTGTGTTTCTTTTCATCTGGCTATACATTGAATCCCATAGCACCTATTTTCTTTATACTTAACCACTTGAAGCTCTGACGCGTTTTAGCAGTATATTTTGGCTATCATTAGACGATTTTATGCAGCTTAGGAAGGATCGGTGGGTATTAAAAGGGTAAAGACTCTCTCAATCAACCCACTGACTTCCATATACCCTTCCTAATATAAATAAAATCGTCTAATAATTACCAGAAAACAAAACAGAAATGCGTATTGGAGCTTGAAAGGGTTAATGGATAAATATGAAACTATTATGTCTGCATCAAATTCAGACCAAGTATATATAATTACCACCATACTTCACTAAAAAAAAAAAAAGAAAAAACGGAGAAAAATTTGATGGGAACTTTACAATTTACCGTCAGCTGAAAATAAACAGACTATAGTGGTGCGAAATGTCTAGTTAGCGATCCCACCGTGTAGCAGTATAGCACACATACAAATTAACCTTGCCCAACAGTGCCAGCTATTAATCTTTAAGGGAACCAACCTCGCTTTTGTTTTCTCTCCCTCTCTCTTTGGCTTGTATCCATTCGGCCCCATTCAGCCTACTGTTTTAAGACGATTACCCCCATCCAGGTGTCAATATTTTCCTGGCGAGCGGTAGCGAGCCAGTGTATTTATATTTTTGTTTTGACAGCAAGCTAAATTTGTAAATTTTTCGATAGAAAAATTTCTCCGGCGAAGCCAGATTTCTCCATACAATGCTGGCTCGCTATCGCTCGCCCGGAAGAAATCGACACCTGGATGGGGATAAACGTCTTAAAACAGTTGGCTGAATGAGGCCGAATGGATACAAGCCAGGAAAAGAAAGAAAATGAGAGAGAGATAAAAAAAAACGGTGAACCCCCTTAATTACATTAGGGTAGGTAAGCGAAGGATAGGGATTGGGCTATATTAGGCAAGGGTAGGATAGGTTAGGGTTGGAAATAGGTTAAAGTAGGCTAGGTATATACAGGTTAGATTACGACTGGGTTAGGTTAGATAAGGATGAGTTATAATAGAACAGGGCTTAGGATACGTTGGCTTAGATTAAATATACTGGTAAAATTACGTAACTTTGGACAGGGACATCATTTCGGACATTCTGAAAAAAATATATAATGAACCGCAGTTATGGGATAAATACATGATGTTATGGACAAACAAGTATGTCTGCGGTGTTCTTCCATATGTCTGCCTGCCGAGATCGGAACCTCTCCGGGTGGTCAGGGGCCGGGGGAGTGCTGGAGCGACCTTGGTAACCCTGGTCTCTGGGTCTTCTCCTGGGTGACCTGGATGTGTGAGAGTTTGTGTTTTATATCTGTGTTTATTTTTTGTTTTATGTTGTTTTTGTGTTTTCCCTGTTCTTGCTCTGTCTTGAGTCGGCTACCCCCAAAATGGGGATTGGGCCTGAGCATATAGATAGATAGATAGATAGATAGATAGTTCTTCCATAATACAGAGCCATTTTTCCATAACTGTACCTTATATATTTGTATCCAGAAATGTCCGAAGTATACCCCCTTGACCGAAGTTAGGCCATGTTACGGTAGTGTAGCTACAATTACTTCTAACATTACTGGCAATACTACCTGATGTATACCCTGTTCCAAATAAGTAGACCAAAACTCTTGAGCATTAACCTCTATAACTAACTAACGACTAGAGAAATCCAGCTAATATGTGTACCACTTGGGAAGAGTCAGCCGAGGAATAGGTGTGGACATTTACTGTCCATTTGCTCTAGCTCTTTTTGAGTTATAGAAGGTAGGGTTCACGGTCCATGGCCTACCTATTTGAAACAGGGTATAACAACATATCACACATAAATAATTAGGTTAGGATTGGTAAAGACGTTGATATGACTTAACAAAATAACTGGTTGGGAGAAAGGGCTAGCTGGCGATACTACCTTGGTGCAATATATCACACTCACTCACTCACTCACTCACTCACTCACACACACACAACACACACACACACACCAGAAAAACTAGTGGTGCGAAACGTCCAACCAGCGATACTACGATCCAGCAATATAACATACACACAAACACTTGCCGCAAAATAACTAGTGGCACGAAACGTCCAACCAGCGATACAACCCTCCAGCAATATATGACACACACACAAATTAACCTTCCCCACCGGCCCTCAGCTTTTCCTCTTCAATTTGACTGCCAACCATGTACCGCCAATCTCTTGTAATTTCCTCTTGATTCCGCTCTATTTCGGGCGAGCATAATTCTCTTCTTTTCATTTTCACTTCCACCCCATTTTCCTTTGTTCTTTCCTCTGAGTTTAGAAGTAAAGTTGGTTGGTGAAAAAATATGAATATCTTCTTTATCATTTCCTCTTGTATATTATTTTGTGTTTAATTTCCTCGAGTATATCTATTTTGTATTGGTTTAATTTTCTATAGTTTGTTTGTTTGTTTTGTAATTTTCTATATTTTCTATGTGTTTGTTTGTTTTGTCATTTTCTCTAGTATACTTGT
>JBAKBP010031406.1:0-7500 GCA_037953745.1 Lithodes maja | reverse complement strand
CTACAGTAGCCTAAGTGTATTACAACTCAATAATCACTAGAACACTAACACCAAAACATACTGTACATGGATCCAAGTATAGCTCAGACACTACAGTAGCCTAAGTGTATTACAACTCAATAATCACTAGAACACTAACACCAAAACATACTGTACATGGATCCAAGTATAGCTCAGACACTACAGTAGCCTAAGTGTATTACAACTCAATAATCACTAGAACACTAACACCAAAACATACTGTACATGGATCCAAGTATAGCTCAGACACTACAGTAGCCTAAGTGTATTACAACTCAATAATCACTAGAACACTAACACCAAAACATACTGTACATGGATCCAAGTATAGCTCAGACACTACAGTAGCCTAAGTGTATTACAACTCAATAATCACTAGAACACTAACACCAAAACATACTGTACATGGATCCAAGTATAGCTGAGACACTACAGTAGCCTAAGTGTATTACAACTCAATAATCACTAGAACACTAACACCAAAACATACTGTACATGGATCCAAGTATAGCTCAGACACTACAGTAGCCTAAGTGTATTACAACTCAATAATCACTAGAACACTAACACCAAAACATACTGTACATGGATCCAAGTATAGCTCAGACACTACAGTAGCCTAAGTGTATTACAACTCAATAATCACTAGAACACTAACACCAAAACATACTGTACATGGATCCAAGTATAGCTCAGACACTACAGTAGCCTAAGTGTATTACAACTCAATAATCACTAGAACACTAACACCAAAACATACTGTACATGGATCCAAGTATAGCTCAGACACTACAGTAGCCTAAGTGTATTACAACTCAATAATCACTAGAACACTAACACCAAAACATACTGTACATGGATCCAAGTATAGCTGAGACACTACAGTAGCCTAAGTGTATTACAACTCAATAATCACTAGAACACTAACACCAAAACATACTGTACATGGATCCAAGTATAGCTCAGACACTACAGTAGCCTAAGTGTATTACAACTCAATAATCACTAGAACACTAACACCAAAACATACTGTACATGGATCCAAGTATAGCTCAGACACTACAGTAGCCTAAGTGTATTACAACTCAATAATCACTAGAACACTAACACCAAAACATACTGTACATGGATCCAAGTATAGCTCAGACACTACAGTAGCCTAAGTGTATTACAACTCAATAATCACTAGAACACTAACACCAAAACATACTGTACATGGATCCAAGTATAGCTCAGACACTACAGTAGCCTAAGTGTATTACAACTCAATAATCACTAGAACACTAACACCAAAACATACTGTACATGGATCCAAGTATAGCTCAGACACTACAGTAGCCTAAGTGTATTACAACTCAATAATCACTAGAACACTAACACCAAAACATACTGTACATGGATCCAAGTATAGCTCAGACACTACAGTAGCCTAAGTGTATTACAACTCAATAATCACTAGAACACTAACACCAAAACATACTGTACATGGATCCAAGTATAGCTCAGACACTACAGTAGCCTAAGTGTATTACAACTCAATAATCACTAGAACACTAACACCAAAACATACTGTACATGGATCCAAGTATAGCTCAGACACTACAGTAGCCTAAGTGTATTACAACTCAATAATCACTAGAACACTAACACCAAAACATACTGTACATGGATCCAAGTATAGCTCAGACACTACAGTAGCCTAAGTGTATTACAACTCAATAATCACTAGAACACTAACACCAAAACATACTGTACATGGATCCAAGTATAGCTCAGACACTACAGTAGCCTAAGTGTATTACAACTCAATAATCACTAGAACACTAACACCAAAACATACTGTACATGGATCCAAGTATAGCTCAGACACTACAGTAGCCTAAGTGTATTACAACTCAATAATCACTAGAACACTAACACCAAAACATACTGTACATGGATCCAAGTATAGCTCAGACACTACAGTAGCCTAAGTGTATTACAACTCAATAATCACTAGAACACTAACACCAAAACATACTGTACATGGATCCAAGTATAGCTCAGACACTACAGTAGCCTAAGTGTATTACAACTCAATAATCACTAGAACACTAACACCAAAACATACTGTACATGGATCCAAGTATAGCTCAGACACTACAGTAGCCTAAGTGTATTACAACTCAATAATCACTAGAACACTAACACCAAAACATACTGTACATGGATCCAAGTATAGCTCAGACACTACAGTAGCCTAAGTGTATTACAACTCAATAATCACTAGAACACTAACACCAAAACATACTGTACATGGATCCAAGTATAGCTCAGACACTACAGTAGCCTAAGTGTATTACAACTCAATAATCACTAGAACACTAACACCAAAACATACTGTACATGGATCCAAGTATAGCTCAGACACTACAGTAGCCTAAGTGTATTACAACTCAATAATCACTAGAACACTAACACCAAAACATACTGTACATGGATCCAAGTATAGCTCAGACACTACAGTAGCCTAAGTGTATTACAACTCAATAATCACTAGAACACTAACACCAAAACATACTGTACATGGATCCAAGTATAGCTCAGACACTACAGTAGCCTAAGTGTATTACAACTCAATAATCACTAGAACACTAACACCAAAACATACTGTACATGGATCCAAGTATAGCTCAGACACTACAGTAGCCTAAGTGTATTACAACTCAATAATCACTAGAACACTAACACCAAAACATACTGTACATGGATCCAAGTATAGCTCAGACACTACAGTAGCCTAAGTGTATTACAACTCAATAATCACTAGAACACTAACACCAAAACATACTGTACATGGATCCAAGTATAGCTCAGACACTACAGTAGCCTAAGTGTATTACAACTCAATAATCACTAGAACACTAACACCAAAACATACTGTACATGGATCCAAGTATAGCTCAGACACTACAGTAGCCTAAGTGTATTACAACTCAATAATCACTAGAACACTAACACCAAAACATACTGTACATGGATCCAAGTATAGCTCAGACACTACAGTAGCCTAAGTGTATTACAACTCAATAATCACTAGAACACTAACACCAAAACATACTGTACATGGATCCAAGTATAGCTCAGACACTACAGTAGCCTAAGTGTATTACAACTCAATAATCACTAGAACACTAACACCAAAACATACTGTACATGGATCCAAGTATAGCTCAGACACTACAGTAGCCTAAGTGTATTACAACTCAATAATCACTAGAACACTAACACCAAAACATACTGTACATGGATCCAAGTATAGCTCAGACACTACAGTAGCCTAAGTGTATTACAACTCAATAATCACTAGAACACTAACACCAAAACATACTGTACATGGATCCAAGTATAGCTCAGACACTACAGTAGCCTAAGTGTATTACAACTCAATAATCACTAGAACACTAACACCAAAACATACTGTACATGGATCCAAGTATAGCTCAGACACTACAGTAGCCTAAGTGTATTACAACTCAATAATCACTAGAACACTAACACCAAAACATACTGTACATGGATCCAAGTATAGCTCGAGACACTACAGTAGCCTAAGTGTATTACAACTCAATAATCACTAGAACACTAACACCAAAACATACTGTTACATGGATCCAAGTATAGCTCAGACACTACAGTAGCCTAAGTGTATTACAACTCAATAATCACTAGAACACTAACACCAAAACATACTGCATGGATCCAAGTATAGCTCAGACACTACAGTAGCCTAAGTGTGTTACAACTCAATAATCACTAGAACACTAACACCAAAACATACTGTACATGGGTCCAAGTATAGCTCAGACACTACAGTAGCCTAAGTGTATTGCAACTCAATAATCACTAGAACACTAACACCAAAACATACTGTACATGGATCCAAGTATAGCTGAGACACTACAGTAGCCTAAGTGTATTACAACTCAATAATCACTAGAACACTAACACCAAAACATACTGTACATGGATCCAAGTATAGCTCAGACACTACAGTAGCCTAAGTGTATTACAACTCAATAATTACTAGAACACTAACACCAAAACATACTGTACATGGATCCAAGTATACATAAATGAAGAAGGGAACATGTTTAAGGGGGGGGGGGGGGGGGTATTTATTTCCTCATTTATAAATTATTGTTATGATTTGTTTTTAGTTTCCCCCTTAGACCTCCATCAAGCTTTTATTTTTCTGTTTAAGATTGATGGAGGTATAGGGAGGAAACTAAAAAATGAATACAGATATAGTAAATAAGCAATAAATACGCCCATCCCCCTTAATCAAATCTCCTAATGATAGCCAACATAGTATTGAGAAAGAGGTTATGGGATCAACATGTAAAGCCCGTCTCAATAACCAGACGCGGGAGAGCAAAGGTGATGTTTCTTTATTTTTATTTTATTTTGCAAATATATAGAAGGCATGAGGCGTAGGTTAAGGGGGGATGGGAGTCCTTATTTGCTCATTTATGTATTTTGTAACTTTTGTTATCAACTCTGTGTAAGCAGAGTTTGGTATCGCCCCCCCATATAGTGGGTACCACTGGAAAAAAAATGTCTGTCGTCGTCGTCGTCGTGCGTCTGTCCCAAAACTACTCCTAGGCCGTTGGACGGATTTTCACCAAATTTCACACAAACATTTGTTGGGTGAACGTCAGACAAGCAAGATGTTTTGAATTTGTGCAATAATTATAATTTTAGATCCAAAATATGGTTTTACCCCCCACCCCCTGCAATGATGGCGTTCTGTGTGTGTGTGCCCCGTAGGGGCTCACACACACAGAACACCTTCGTTCTGGGGGCGAAAACATCTCGCCCAGCCTTTGTTAGGTTAAGTTAGTTTAGTTGACATTAGAAGTGATGGTAGTAATAGTGGTGATGATGGTAATTGTAGTGATAATGGTGATAATAGTAGTAATGATGGTTGTAGTTGTAGCGATGATTACAGCAGTACAAAGGAAATCAAGCAACAACAGATCTAGTGACCCTTCTAGGTTGCTTGTCCTCCAAAACACTGAGGATCAAGTGTCCAAACAGTGGTTTAGAGTGGGTAAGGGAACATTGGAAAGGGAATTACGGCCCTGGAACTAATGTCCGTGGCAGGATTAGGAAGTTAGTAGGGAACAGATGGGTTAGTAACTGAGGGGGGGATAAAATAAAGTTATTCATTTACAAACGCAGTCAGTCGCGGGTTTGATGCGAGATATTTGTCTAGACGGAGTTTAAATGAATCAACGGTGATGCAATCTATAACGTTTCGGGGAAGCCCATTCCACAAGTTGACAACTCGATTGAAGAAGAAATTCTTAGATTCGTGTGAGTTAAAAGATTTACCAATAATTTTGCAACCGTTTCCCCGCGTGTAATTAGATTGGTCGATAGTGAAGTACTTACTACAGTTCATATTGTCGATGCCTTTGATGATTTTGAACACAATTAAGTCACCTCTTAATCTGCGCTGGGTTAAAGGAAATAGATTTAATTCTCTAAGACGCTCTTCATATGGTTTGTTCTTTAGGCTAGGTATCATTTTGCTAACTCTACGTTGAACTCGTTCTAGCTTGTTTATATCTTTTTGGGAATAAGGGCACCAGGATTGAACGCAGTATTCCAGAAGAGGGCGGACTAAGGAATTGTAAAGGGTTAGGATAACTTCTTTGGATTTATGCTCAAATGACCTGCCTATAAAGCCAATTATTTTGTTTGCCTTCTCAACAACTTCTGAACATTGTTGACTCGGTTTTAGGTTACTCGATATTGTTACTCCCAGATCGGTTTCTCTGTTTACATTCTTAAGCTGAGTGCCATTCATCGAATTGTTTGCTTTCTCATTTAGGTATCCATATGTAGTACTTTACTTTTATCCGCATTGAAACTCATTTGCCAAATTTGGGCCCAACATGACAATTTATCTAGATTGTGTTGCATATCGTCAACTTGTTCTTTTGAAAGTACGCTATTTGCAATTTTTGTATCGTCAGCAAATTTTGAGATTGTACAGGTGAGACGCTCATCTATGTCGTTGATGTAAATTAGAAAGAGAATTGGTCCTAATACCGATCCCTGGGGTACCCCGCTACTTACATTGGTCCATTTAGATGCCTTACCGTTTATGACTACTCTTTGCTTTCTGTCGCTGAGCCAATTTTCTATCCATTTCAACACACCGTCTTGTATTCCATGCGCTTTTAGTTTTAGCAGTAAACGTTTGTGGGGAACTTTGTCAAAGGCCTTTTGAAAATCAAGGTATATAATATCTACAGCTTTACTCTCATGGTAGAGGTTGAGGTATCGTGGAAGAAGTCTAAGAGGTTTGTTAAACAGGAACGTTTTTTTACGAAAGCCGTTTTGAGTATCTTTAAGTGTGTTATTTTCCTCTAAGTGATTTACGAGTCTGTCTCGTATGACCGTTTCTAGCATTTTACATATAATTGAGGTTAAGCTAATTGGACGATAGTTACTGGGTAGGGATTTGCTGCCTTTTTTGAATATCGGTGTTACGTTGGCTAGCTTCCACTGATCAGGCATAGTTCCAGACTGCAAGCATTTATTGAATAGTAGTAATGTCAGTGGTTTGGAGAGCTCATCCTTAGCTTCCTTTAGAACTCTAGGCGAGATTGTATCAGGTCCAGGCGTTTTATTTACCTTGAGTTTATCTAAACAATTCAATACTTCTCTCTCTGTAACGGTGATATTGCTTAGAACATCTGAATTATCAATCTGAATCGGCGATGGTGTAGGGATATCACTGAGGTCTTCTGTTGTAAAAACTGATGCAAAGAAGGTATTGAGGGCATTACTCATTTGTACTTCGTCTTTGGTGTATTCTCCATTTTCATCGACTAACGGTCCAACATACTGTTGAAGTAACTACTTTTGTCTTTCTGATATAACTATAGAATTCTTTCGGGTTTGTTTTACTTTGATTCGCAATATGTAACTCTAAGGTCTTTTTACTTTGCTTAATTAACTTTTTGGCGTTGCGTCGTACCTCTACAAATTTCACCCGTTCTTCGTCATTTTGTGAGGATTTTAATCTATCATTAGCAATTTTTTTAGCAAGCAGGCAGTTTGAAATATCTTTATTCCACCATTTGGGCTTATTATTATGGCCTGGACGCCGTATTTTCGATGGTATGCAGTCTTGCACTGCTTTTAGGTAAGTGGTTTCCAATAACTTCCAATATGTATTTATGTTGTTATTGTTAATTAAAAAGCTCCAGTCAGTTTCTTTAAACATAGCTCTAAGTTTATGGAAGTTTGCTTTCTTGAAATTAGGGACTTTTTCGATGCTACTATTTGGTTCTGTTACTAGTAAACTTTAAAGTGAAAGTTATCGTACGATGGTCGCTGTTACTGAATTCATCACCAACATTCAAATTCTCTATTAATTCTTCTTTTGTTGCAAGTACAATGTCAAGAACGTTATTACCACGG